>JBDJHY010194910.1:0-11750 GCA_039654485.1 Withania somnifera | reverse complement strand
GGCCTTTTCCATGCCCGAATCGTGTTCAATTTTGGAGCACGGGTTCCTAATGATACTGAGAATCCCATGGAAAAATTTGTTTTTGATTATAGTGAGCGGTCCCGATGTTAGGCCTAGTTTAGAAATTAGTATAAATTATATCGTTAGACTCGTATTGATCCTTAGATTATTAGTTCATTAGTTTTAGAGTTGTTGGAGATCATTTGCTATCAGTCGGGTTAACATTTATATTTGCAGCACATTATTCGTTGGACGATAGGTAAGTTTCGTGGGGCTATCTCTGGGTATATAACTTTCATAATTGTACTAAATAACATCCATGGGCTTGTTTTCTAGGTTATTATTGTGTACTTAGACCGCTTCTTCGTTCTATTCACCATTTGTTCTTTATATTTATGGTCGATGAAATATGACTCCCGTGATTTAAAATTAGTCTTATGATCGCTTTAGGGTGACTCTAGAAGTACTAGAATGTTGACACAAGGGTTTATTTTATGTTTTTCCCTTGGGCTTGGGCTGTTGTGTTGTGCTGCTAGTTGTAGTTTAGTTGCGCCTGTGTAAGGCATAGGTTGGCTGTAAATATAAATGCATTGATGAGCTTTGTCTTAATTCTACGAGAGGTTGAGCCACATGCTCTATTTTGAGAGTGCATTGGGGCTGGGGCCCGTATCACCACTTGATTTTAATGTCGTGGAGTCTAGATACTGATAATGTGGATAATAATAGATAATGACATAATAAATGATAACTTTGGATTTGCTGATAGTAATATAAGTTAAAGGATCTTTTGATGTTTTAGACTCGTCCATGTAACAAGTACCCGATATTACTATTTTCACTTTTTTTTGTCTTAGAGATAGTCTTGTGATCGCTTTACGGTGACTCTAGAAGTAGCAAAATACTGACACATGGGTTTATTTTATGTTTTGCCCTAGGGCTTGGGCTGCTGTATTATGTTGCTAGCTGTAGTTTAGTTGCGCCTGTGTAAGGCATAGGTTGTCTATAAATATAAATGCATTGATGAGATTTTTCTTAATTCTGCAAGAGGTTGAGCCACAGGCTCTATTTTGAGAGTGCATTGGGGCTGGGGCCCGTATCACCACTTGATTTTGATGTTGTGGAGTCTAGATACTGATAATGTGGATAATAATGGGTAATGACATAATAAATGATAACTTTGGATCTGCTGACAGTAATATAAGTTAAAGGATCTTTTGACGTTTTAGACTCGGCCATGAAACAAGCACCCGATATTACTATTTTCACTTTTTTTTTGTCTAGGCTTTACATCCTAGCACTGGGAAATATCATTTGACTCATTAATGCTAGGACTTAATCCAACTCTTTTCGGTAGTGATTACAGCCGCTGGCACTTGAGTTTGTCGTCGTACAACAATGAGTCAAACTTTTGGTACTTATCACACCTATTAATTTAGAGACTTTTATGATACTTGTCCCTTAAGGACATTGGTGCTATCACAATATTGAGGTGTTGTACGCCATAACTTGCTAAGATTATGGCTTAATGATACTATTGTTATATGGCATTGGATGCCAGATTGTGAGGCCTTTGAGGCTCTGTGACTTGGGATGTGAGATTATGATGATATTAGAGATTGTGTGTGGTGGGCATACCTTTATAGACCCTACCTATGGGATCTATTGTGACCAGAGGGGGGTATAGGATGGAGTAGAGATATACGGGAATTAGGATTAACCTTCCATGGTATCGGAGGAGGAATGTACATAGGAGTTGTTACTTCATGGTGTATATTTACTTTTCTGCATTTGTTTTCTTTAGTGTACCCCTGGTCATATGCGGAGGCCTACAGGTGACTGTGTTTTCTGTGTATGCTGCCATTATTCTGGGGGATATGTCAGTGTTAATTTTACTTTCTATATTTACTGCTTAAATATCATTATTGTTTCTATGTGAGACTGTCTTGCTATGTGGGATATTTGTTCTAGGTATCATTTAATTATTCCTTCATTTCTTACTTAAGGTTATCGGTATACCGTCTGTTTCTCTCCCTGCCTACTTATCCATCTCTTGATTATTTATTATTTTTTGTATATATCGTTGCAAGGATTTCAGATACTTTCTCTTCTTTTTTCCTGAGATCATGTTCTGATGATTTAGCTAGTAAAGTCATGTTTATCTATTTACTTGCTTCCTGTCTGAGTAGCTATCTTCCATGTTGTACTATATGCTTCTGTGAGCTTACTTTCTTGCATTCTGTTATTTACTGCATTTATGATTGTTATGTGCTTAGTGGGCCCTCGAATCCTACTAGGTACTGGTTACTTTAGTGAATTAATCATACTACACTTGTCCCTTGGTGTAGAGCCGAGTACTAACAGCCGACATTGATTTACAGATTGTCGTTCTTGATTACTTGCTGATACTTTCAAAGATATAGGGAAAGGTTGAGGAAACTCAGTTTTTCAAATACCCATGGCATAACTTTCACAACTTATTAGATGTGTGGTGCAGCTAAGCAGTGATAGAGGGCTTTTGTTATATGCAGACCAGCAGGTTCACCTCAGCCGACTTAGACTAAGTTCTATGAGATTTTTATGAGGAATTTTTTATTGAGGGTCGAGCCAAAGAACTTGAGGAAGGTGTTTAGAAAGATTGAGAAGGGATTAATGTCGGTGGCTGAGTATGAGGCTTAATTCCACCAATCATCAGTTTATGGTGTGGATATTATGCCTATTGAGGCGGAGAGAGTCTGCAGATTTGCTTATGGGTTGAGAAACAGGCTCCATAAGGCTGTGGCTTTGCTAGTATTTGAAAGTTGACCATTTTAGTTACAATGGGTCCCATTCAAGTGTTGTGGTCATGGACAGTATGTTCAGGGACAGTCTAGTAGGCCAGTCTAGGCTTCCCTTCAGGTTTTAGCACCGTCTTAGCAGAGTTTTCATGCACCATATCCAACACAGTTTTTTTATGGTTCTGGATTCTCTCATCATGGTGGTCAGACGGGTTCTGGTAAGGGTTCTCGTCAGAGTGGGCCATTAGGGATATATTTTGAGTGTAGAATTGTGGGTCACTTTATTAGAGCATTCCCCCAGAGGGGTACTATTCAACTTGATTATTCCCAGCAAGTTTATCCTCTGATATCAGTGCCATCACCGGCTAGAGGTGGGGCACATGTTGGTTCCTATAGTGGTTGCCATCGTGGTAGGGTTAGTAGTCACGGTGGTGGTTGTTCTATTGGTGATCACCAGCTTTATGCTTTTCCATCTAGACTAGAGGCATAAACCTTAGGTGCGGTGATTACATGTATGATTTTTGTGTTTTATTGACCCGCATGAGCTTCTTTTGACCTTGGATCCACTTATTCTTATGTGTCTACTTATTTTACGCCCAGTTTTGGGTTAACTAGTGAGATGTTATCAATATATGTGCATGTTGCTACCCCTGTAGGGGATTCTTGAGTAGTGGATCAGGTTATCAGATTATCTATGATTTAACTGGACACTTGGGATGATTTGATGTTATTAGATATGTTGGATTTTGATATTATATTGGGCATGGATTGGTTGTTCGCTCATCATGTGGTTTTAGATTGTTATGCCAAGATAGTTACTTTAGCCATGCCTAGTGCATCTTCAGTTGTATGGCAGGGTTCTAATAGCCGCGCACTGATAGGGATAATCTCCAACCTTCAAGCTAGAAGGTTTGAGGGGAGAGGATGTTTGTCTTACTTAGCATACATTCGTGATGTTTGGGCTGACATTCCTACTCTTGGGTCTGTTCCCTTAGTTTTTAAGTTTCTTGATGTATTTTTGACCGACCTACCAGGCCTACCAACCGAGCGAAATACTTATTTTTCTAGTGACTATTTTTCTAGTGACTTAGAGTCAGGAACATGCCCATTTCTATTGCTCCTTAGCTTATAGCTCCTGTAGAATTTAGAGAGCTGATGGTTCAGCTTCAAGATTTGTTAGATAAAGGCTTTATTTATTATGGGTTTTCACCATGGGGTGCGCCAGTCTTGTTTATTAAAGATAAGGATGGTGTAATGCGGATGTGTATTGATTATCGCTAACTGAACAAAGTTAAATTTAAGAACAGATATCCTATGCCAAGGATTGATAACTTGTTTGATCATCTTCAGGGTGTAGTAGTGTTCTCTATGATAGAATTGAGGTCATGTTACCATCAGTTAAGGATTCAGATAGAGGTTATTCCGATGAGAACATTTAGAACTCGTTATGTCCATTATGAGTTTCTGGCTCTGTCTTTTAGTTTGTCTAATGACCCGATAGCTTTTATGGACTTGATGCATAGGGTGCTTAAGCCCTACCTGGACTCATCTGTGATTGTATTCATCGATGATATTTTGGTGTATTTGTGTAGTAAATCTGATCATAAGCAACACTTGAGGGTGATACTTCAAAAACTAAGATAGCACTGACTTTATGCCAAGTTTTCAAAGTATGAGTTTTGGTTTGAGTCTGTTGCATTCTTAGGGCATGTAGTGTCTAATAACTGGGATTAAAGTTGATCCAGCAAAGAGTTAGGAAATACGTGATTGGTTGAGACCAATATCTCCTTTTGACATTCAGAGCTTTGCTGGGTTAGTAGGTTACTACCGGTGTTTTTTCGAGGGTTTTTCATCGATTGCAACACCTTTGATTAAGCTGAATAAGAAGGATGTGGCCTTTCAGTGGTCTGAGGATTATGAGTTAAGTTTTTTGAGGCTCAAGAAGTTGTTGACTTTGGCACAAGTTTTGACATTGTTAGTTGAGGGTCAGGGTTTCTCTGTGTATTGCGACACATCTAGTGTTGGTTTGGGTTATGATCTTATGTAGTAGGGCTGAGTTATCTCTTATGTACCTTGGCATCTAGAGGTTCTCAAGTGTAACTACCCCACTTATGACTTGGAGTTGGCAGCAGTAGTATTCACGCTCAAGATTTGGTGGCATTACTTATATTGTGTCCA
The DNA here is from genome assembly GCA_039654485.1 of Withania somnifera. NCBI lineage: Eukaryota > Viridiplantae > Streptophyta > Magnoliopsida > Solanales > Solanaceae > Withania > Withania somnifera. The sequence continues at coordinate 6,798 of JBDJHY010194910.1, read as the reverse complement.
GGATAAGATCTATACTGACCATTGTAGTCTTTAACATACTATGAGCCAGTGGGAGCTCAATTCTAGGCAGTGAAGGTGAATTGAGCTACTAAAGAACTATGGTATTATTATTCTCTACCATCCGAGCAAGGAAAATCTAGTGGCAGATGCCTTGAGCCGAAAAGAGGTCCGTATGGGAAACTTGGCAACCTTAGCAGTTTCAGTGAGGCTGCTGGAATTAAATGTTTAGTCTTTGGCTAGTTGGTTTATTAGATTGGATTATTCCAACCCCAGGAGAGTTTTGGTTTGTGTCGAGGCTAGATCTTCTTTATTAGATCAAATTTGACAACGTAATTTTGAGGATCAGTGCACTTGATTTCTCTTCATGACCAGGTCTTAACTGGAGAGGCAGAAAGGGCTTCTATTGATTCAGATGAGGTTCTTCGGTATGATGGTCGCATGTGTGTGCTGCAGGTTGGCGGTTGGTTTAGTTAATTTTATGAGGCTCACAACTCTAGGTATTTAATTTATCCTAGTGCAGCTAAGATATACCATGATTTGTATCACTATATTGGTGGGTGGAATGAAGAGAAATATCACTGAGTATGTGTCCCAGTGTTTGAACTACTAGTAGGTTAAGTAAGGTGGTTTGATGTAGAGACTTCCTTTTTTGACTTAGAAATAGGAGCTTGTGAAAATGGACTTTGTTTTGTCACGGACTAGTAGAGGTCATGATATTGTTTGGGTCATTTTTGATCGACTAAGTTGGCGTACTTCATTCCTACTCTTCATATAATGCTGAGAGTCTGGAGCAAATTTACATCCATAAGGTGGTTCGATTGCATAGAGTTCCAGTGTCTATCATTTCTAATTGAGGAACACAGTTCACCTTATAGTTTTGGAGGTCTATGTAGCAAGATTTTGGTACTGAGGTTCAATTGAAACAACTTATCACCCGCAGACCGACGGCCAGTCGGAACGGACTATTTAGGTGTTGAAGGATATATTAAAAGCTTGTGTGTTGGATTTTGGAGGTGCTTGGGATCAACATCTAGCATTAGCAGAGTTTTCATACAACAATAATTACCATTCTAGCATTGAGATGGCACCATTTGAGGGATTGCATGGTAGGCGGTGTAGATCTCCTATTGGTTGGTTCGATCATTTTGAGGCCAGAGTCCAGACTTTAGATTTGTTGTGGGATTTACTTGATCAGGTTTAGTTGATTCAGGATAGACTGCGGGCAGCGCAGAGTAGTTAGAAGAGCTACTCAAATCATAGACTTTGTACCTTAGAGTTTGGATTTGGAGACAGAGGATTTCTGAGAGTGTGTCCTATGTGCTGTGTCATGAGGTTCGGTAGACGGGGCAAGCTTAGTCCTAGGCATATAGGTCCATTTAAGATTTTGGAGAGAGGTGGTGATGTTGCCTATTGTTTGGCTCTACCTTATATATTTTCATCCATTCATCTGGTGTTCCATGTTTTGATTTTGCGGTGGTAAATTGCGAATATGCCTCAAGTTATTCGAGAAATTAAGGACTAGGGAGATTCCAGTGGTTAGGGTACAACGGGGGCACCATCAGATCAAGGAGGCTATATAGGAGATTGAGAGTGAGATGTGGATGTAGAACCCACAACTGTTTGAGTCGTCATTTACTTTCTCTCTCTTTCTCTTTATTTTTTTTTTCTTGATTTTTGAGGATGAAAGTCCTTTTAGTAGTGGATGTTGTAATGACCCTCATGGTTATTTATGAGGATTACGCTACTTTTAGTATTCTAGAGCTTTTCAGTAGCTACCCCATGTCATTTATAGCTTGCTGGGACCAATATTTCAATTTCCTTGGAAGCTCGATTGAGATTTATCTCACTTTGCCTATTGTAGAGCTTAAAACTAAGTACTCATTGAATTTAGTAAATTTTCCTTCAAGATGAGCTTAGAATTAAATTCCATCAGTTCCGATAGATCTGGAATGCCGAATAAAGTCTAGATGGACCTTAAGTTCTTATTTCGGGTTTTCACTTTGAGTTTGTGCCATTTTGTGGAATTCACTTCAACCAAATCTTAATTTAGAGCTTGGGTGGTCTTTTGGTGACCAGAGCCTCAAATTGGAATTCTGATGCTTCCATCAGCTCTGGAATGGTGTTTTTTGTCTAGTTGACCTCTGGTGAGTTTCCCGAGAGGTTCTTGCTCATTTTAGGTTAGTTTTTGAAAAGCTAGAAATATCCCCTTTAGGCTAAGTCTTGGTTTTGGGGCCCTTTCCGCTCAAATAATCTCTGATGCCCATTTCATCAATTCTATTGAGTCCAGAATGTGTTTTCGGTGCAAGATGCGTATTTTGTTTGCCAAAATTAGACCCTGTTTCATTTCCGAATCCTTTGTTTGCAATTCTCAAGATAGTTGATTTGTTGGTGCTGGTGCAGAATGATTTACTGGTCAATTTACCAATTTATCAGTGATCAATAAATTAGTCAATTTATTATAAATTTCCCGGTGTCAATAAATTGGTCATTTGGTTTGATAAATTGGTACTTGCCAGTGTTCAGAGGATATAGATTTGTCAACAACTAGTGTTCGATAAATTGAAACCTGCAGTTGGCATTCTATATTTAGGAAATGCTGATTTATCGGCAATTTTCCTGATAAATCAACTTCCTCCTATTTGCCAGTGTACAGAAGAATTTTGATTTATCGGCACAGGTGGACGATAAATCGGACGATAAATCGGATGATAAATCGGTCATAGAGGCATTGTTTAGTCAGTTCCTACCCTATTTTCTGCATTATTTTATCAATTTTCTCTTTCTTTTCTCCCCTCAAAATAGTGTGATTTGTCCTAGAAACATAATCAAACTCCGCCAAAAAGTTTCTTGAAGATTTCCCATGTCTTCCTCTATCTTGGTAAGCATTTTTTCTCCGATAAATTCCATTAAAAATGGGTTTGTTCCTCCATTAATGCCCTAGTTTTGAAATCATGAATTCTTCGATTATCTTAGAAATTATTGGGTAAATCCTTTTACTTTGAGTTTATTTTACTTTGTAGTAATCGTCTCTCTTTCGAATATCGTCGTTTAATTCATAAAAGCTTGAATCTTTAACTCTTTTTTAATCAATTATCTCCGGGTTGTTTTAGGCCTTTCCTATGCCCGAATTGTGTTCAATTTTGGGGTACCAGTTCCTGGTGATATTGGGAACCCCGTGGTGAAGTTTTTTTTCAATTTGAGCCAGCAGGACCTGCGGGTCCATTTTAGGACCGATGTTAGGCCCAATTCGGAATTTAGTATAAATTAAATCATTAGACTCGTATTAATCTTTGGATTATTAATTCATAAGTTTCAGAGTCGTTGGAAGCCATTTGCTATCAGTTGGGTTAACATTTGAATTTGCAGCGCATTATTCGTCGGACGACTGGTAGGCTGTGTGGGGCTATCTCTAGGTATATAGCTTTCATAATTGTACTAAATAGCATACGTGGGCTGGGTTTTCTAGGTTGTTATCGTGTCCTCGGACCGCTTCTTCGTTCCATTCCCCATTCATTCTCTATATTGGCGTTCGGTGAAATACGACGCCCGTGACTTAGAATTAGCCTTGTGATGGCTTTAGGGTGACTTAGGAAGTAGTAGAAAGCTGAAAGGTGGGTTGGTTTTGGGTTTCACGTGTAGGTTTGGGTCGTTGTATTGTGTTGCTAGTTGTAATTTGCACCTATTCAGCGAATAGGTTGGCTATAAATATAAATATATTAATATCTTGTGCATTCATTTTACGAGAGGTTGAGGGGCCTATATCACCACTTGATTTTGATGTCGTGGAGTCTAGATACTGATAATGAGGATAATAATGGATAATGACACAATAAATGATAACTTTGGATATGATGATAATAATATAAGTTAAATGATCTTTTGATGTTTTAGACTTAGAAGTGTACCGAGCACCCGGTAATACTATTTTCACTTGTTTTAGTCCAGGATTCATACCCTAGAAATGTGAAATATCATTTGAATAATTAATGCCAGGACTTGAGTCCGACTTTGTTCGGCAGTGAGTATAGCCGCTGGCACTTGAATCTGTCTTCGTACGACAGTAGATATAAATTTCGACACTTATCACACCTATTAATTCAAGACTTTGATGATACTTGTCCCTTGAGGATGTTGGTGTACCACTATATTGAGGCATTGTATGCCATGACTTGTCGAGATTATGGCTTGATGATACTATTGTTATGAGGTATTGGATGTCAAATTGTGAGACCTTTGAGGATATATGACTTGGGATTTGAGATTATGATGATGTTAGTGAGTGTGTGTGGTGGGCGTACCTTAATGGACCTTTAGATATAGGATGGAGTAGATATATACAGGAATTAGGATTAGCCTTCCACAGTATCAGAGGAGGAATGTACATAGGATTTATTACTTTATGGTGTATATTTACTTTTTTGCACTTGTTTTCTTCAGTGTATCCCAAGACATATACGGAGGCCTACGAGTGTGCATATTTTCTGTGTACGCTGCCATTCTTCTGGGGGATTTGGCAGTGTTAATTTTACTTTCTGTATTTACTGCTTAATTATCAGTATTGTTTATATGTGAGACTATCTGGTTATATGGGATATTTGTGCGAGGTATCATTTGATTATTCTTTCCTTTCTTACTTAAGGTTACCGGTATACCATCTATGTTCTCTCCTTGTCTACTATCCATCTCTTGATTATGCACTATTGTTGTTTATACATATCATTGCAAGGATTTCAGGTACGTTCTCTTCTTTTTCCTGAGATCCTGTTCTGATTTTTTGGCTAGCGAAGTCATGTATATTTGTTTACTTGCTTCCTATCTAAGTAGCTAGCTTCCATGTTGTACTATTTGCTTCTGCAAGCTTACTTTCTTGCATTCCATTATTTACTGCTTTTATGATTGTTATGTTCCTAGTGGACCCTCGAAGACTACTTTGTATAGGTTGCTTCAACGACTTTTACTCATACTACATTTCTCCCATGGTGCAGAGCTGAGTACTAGCGCTCGATGTTGATTTATGGATAGGTATTCGTGCTTACTTTTTGATACGTTCAAAGATATATGGTAAGCTTTACGTCCAACTGTTCCTGTTGTCTCTTCGGATTGGACTTGCCTCTATTGTATTTTCAAAGACATACTTAGACTTTTTTTATACTCTGTACTTAGATGCTCTATTTTATTTAGACTGATACCGAGTTTTGGGAGCTTATTGATTTTGTTATTTTTTTCCTCTATTTTTGTCATATCCCCTTTCCTTTATACTTTTTTATGGTTTATTATACTTCAAGCTACAGAGTTGATTCTCCTACTGGTAGGATGGTAGGTGCCATCACGATCTAATAAATCGGGTCGTGACAATTCTTGTCCCAGTAACTCAATCTAAGTTGATAGAGGCTTTAAGCATTGAGTTGTAGTAGTTGGGATCAAGTTATGGACTTCTTCCTGTTTAACACCATCTTATGAGTTTTTAACAACTTCTTAGTTATCCCTAATTCTGCTATTATTATGTTATGGATAATCTTCCTCTATACAAAGTTTATCAATACCATGTCTTATCCAGGGTGTAGCCTTGGGGTGTGACAAACTCCATCTTCTGCTAGTCGACCAGCTTTTGCACCTGGGCCTTGTCAATTTCAAAAGGGTAAATAATTAAAAGCTAAGTCTCAAGGTAATGTACCCACTAACTTTATGAACTATACCACATGAAACCAGTGTGGGAGAAATCACCCAGGGAGGTACTTAGATTTACAAAATAGTTGTTTTGGTTGGGGAAAGTGGGTCATAGGTTGAGGAATTATAATATGGACAAAATAAGGAGTCAAAATAACAATAAGGCTCAGTTATCAGCATAAGAAACTTTGCCATCCTGCCCCTTGTATTCTCTATTAATTATTATGTGCTTCTAGATATGAGGGATACTTTGTCATTTGTTATGCCTTTTGTTGTTGTAAAGTTTTGGTTTAGTCCTGAACAACTATCTGAGCCAATCTCGATTTCAACTCCAGTTGGTGATTCTATAGTTGTCGAAAAGGTCTACAAGAATTTCTAGTTTTATATCTAAAGAATGTCATTTCTGAAGATTTCGTAGAATTAAATATGTTACATTTAAATTTCATCCTCGACATGGATTAGTTACAGTCTTTCTATGCCTCAGTTGACTGCAGAACTAGAATAGTAAAGTTTTAGTTTCTGGGAGAGTTAGTTCATGAGTGAGGAGATATATCCATCATGCCTAAAGGTCACTTCATCTCCTACCTCAAGGAAAATAGGATGATTTATAGGAGATGCTTATATCATTTAGTGAGGGTTAAGGGATCAAAGTCTAAAAGCCCCACATTGCAGTTAGTTCCAGTAGTTAGAGAGTTTGTTGCAGGATATCCCGATGATCTTCCTTGTATCCCTACTGATCGAGAGATTGATTTTAGGATAGACCTTATTCTTGATACTCAAAACATATTTTCCCCTTATAGAGTGGCCCAAATTAAGCTGAAAGAGCTGAAGACGCATTTAGTAGATCTTTTAGACAAGGGGTTCATCAAGCCTAATGCTACTTTGGGTTCCCCTATCCTATTTGCGCAGAAAAGGGTGGTTGTCTTTATATGTGTATTGATTATTTAGTAGTTGAACAACGTATACATCAAGAATAAGAATCCTATCCCAAGGATTTATTCCTTTTCAATAAATTTCAAGGTGTCAACTATTTTTCTAAGATAGATCTTAGGTTCGAATATTATCAACTCAAAGTTAAGGAGTGCGATATTTCAAAGACTACCTTTCAAACTTGATATGGTCATTTTTATT
>JBDJHY010194900.1:0-11750 GCA_039654485.1 Withania somnifera | reverse complement strand
GTTGAGGGGTTTTGAATTTTAGCTTTGGTATTTGATAAATGTTCATGGATTTGAGGTATCAATGTGGATGTGTCTTCCCCTGTAGATGACTCTTTAGTAGTGGACCCATGACTCTTTAGTAGTGGATCATGGGTGTCGATCATAACATTGACCTTCTAGGGTCTAGGTGTATTAGTGAGTTTGGGGTTACTCATCGTATAGTTATTCATTACATGATTGTTATATCATGCTAGTATCTCTTGATTTTGCTTAAGATGGTGGATTTTGAGCTGAGACATTCTACTCGCCTTGTTCTTTCATATCAGAGTAGGCAACAAAAGTGTTAGGCATAGTATGATTTGAGGAGTATTATAGTTTGGATGGAATCTATCTTTCTGTATAAAGGTTTGCAAATTGATGTACTTGATAGTGTGGTTTAGATAGCTTATCAAAGTTTTTTCTTTATTTGTGATATCACTTGCTTGCCCTGCTTCGTAGGGGTACTCCACTTCAGCGATTGATTGAGTGCGAGGTAGACTAGTTATGAATTGTGTTGCGATACTTTGGTTCTGTTTTGATTCATCTAATTAGGGGTCCGTGTTCCTCAATCTATTATGATACCTTCGAGTTGTATCCTAGTGATCGAGTTGGAAAGAGAAAAACGGGTAAACAATTACAAGGAATCACCATCCATTTGACCTATGATCTGTCCTTGTGTGGGAGGGTGTGATTCAATGTAGTGAACTGAGTAGGTATTAGTACTTCCCCTAGATTTTTGTTAATTCTTGACTTGTGGTATTTAGTCTTCCATTGTTAGGTTAGTTTCGTATTTATGCTAGGTTTTGAGGAGATTCTTGCTTATCTTAAGTTTCAGTCATGTCATTTTGCAAGGTTTGTAGAAACAACTAGTATTGGGGTTTAGGAATATAGGGATTTCTGTTGTGATTCTTTGAAGACTGTCTGTAGTGTTCTCCTTTTTAGGTTAGGTTCAAATAGGTTAGGGTGGAAAGTTCAATCCACTTAATCTCTATTTTTCAATTTAACTATAGCCGAGCTGAGAGTCATAGTTAAAAATTATAGTAGCAGAACTGTTTGATCTCTGTGGGTTAAGATGGTATTTGAATGCTTTGAAGGTGGTACCTGAATTATGAAAGCAATCACATTGTTCAATTGATTACTACATGAGGTTGTTGTTATAAATACTTGATCTTCTTTGGGGTTTAGTGTTATGACCCTGAAGGTCACTTTTGACATTTTTCAAAAAATTACCATTTTACACTTCCCATGTGTTTCCCCTAGTCATATTTATTCAGTTTATGGGGTTATTTTTGTAATCGTGAAATAGGTGGCTTTAGACCTCATTTGGAGTTTTGACTCTCGAAATGAAATTCCTCAATTCCATCAACTCAAGAATGTGGCAATTGGTCTAGGAGGACCTTCTTTCTAAGTTTAGGCTTTTGATGTTGATTTTAGGTTAATTGATAAAATTGATTTTTAAGGCTGGAGTTTAACTTTGGTCGATATTTAATCATCTAATGCTCATATTTGAATTTCGTCGATTCCGTTGGATTGGGGAGGTCGTTTTTGGCCTAGGAGAAGGTTCAAAATATTTTTTAAAATTTCCAAGGGAAAATTCATCTTTTTGAATAAAGTTTCTTATTTTAGTAATCTTGGTGTGTATCAGGTCACGAGACCTCGAATTTGTATTTTAATTATTCTATTGATTCTGGAACATCAAATTTAGTAGGGTAGCATATATGACTTGTATGCACGGTAATTAGAATGAATCCTGGGGGTCCAATCAAAATTTAACTTACAATGGAATATACTAACATTACCTATTTCATGTGTAGGATACAAGCCATCGCTATTGCGTGCCTGATCATTTCAATCATGAAGGTACTATTATTGATGCGTCATAATCACGTAGGCTTACTTTCTTATTTTTTGCAATCTCATGATATTCATACACAATCACATTAATTAATATGAGGCTTTTTGAAATTGATTCATCATGATCGTGTGATAAGTTATCGCAGTCTTGTATAGCATGCTGAAACAATGAGCTAGGAATAAAAATCACCGTTCAATGTCAGTTCTCTTTTTCACCACTTTTAACTTAAGAGCTTACTTGTTATTTTCAAGGATAGTATTTGAGGTGAATCATCATGTGTAAATTCCTAAAACATTAAATCATCAATTAACCATTATTTATTCCTCGATTCTAACATCAATATTTAGTGATAAGGTATAAATTTTGGGATTTTTGAGAAAATCCTTGATATTGTATATTTGAGTTTTGGAGGTCAATTGATATTCCATTTTTGATAAAATTTTATATTTATGATTCTTGAAACATGGGAAACTTGATTTTTAATAAAAATCTCAGAAAATCTATTGACCCTCGATTTTCACTTTTTAGGGGCGACTTTGGACACGATTCCATAATTAATGATATGTGTGTTAAACTTCATATAATTCTTTTTCTTAGCTTACATTTGATTATGTATTGTTGAATCAAAGATTCAGCATAGAGGAAAGGCTCCGACTTGATTGTATTATCTTTATTTAATACAAGTGGAGGCTTGAACCTATTATAAAGCCATATGTGATTCTTTTTATGTGTCTTTCACTTACGATTGGGATTAATGGGGATATTTTGGTATTTTATTTATGGGTGATGTGATGGATGTCCACTCGGATACTTGACTCAAGCATGCAGGGTTAAAAATAAGGAATAAAAATGAGTACATGTTGATTAATTAGTTTTCTTTTCTTAAATGAGGATTTTATATGGCACTGGATGAATCCTTGTGATATGGTAGTTGATTACTTGACCATATGGGGGTCTTGTTGATGCTTGTTTGAGAATTACTTAAATTCTCTTCGTTGTAGTATCCATGAGTGGCCTTGTTGATATATGGTATGATGTTGCCTTTTTATTCCATGTCTTGCATATCAACTTTTTCATACTTTATACACATTAATCTTTGAGATGGGACCTGACAATGAAACACATAGTGATATGATTTAAAAACCATGTGGCTGATGTGCAATTTTTGATATGGCTTGCTATATAATAAGAGAGGGAGGTAAAAGAGGATATGATATGAAAGAGAAATATGGCCAGTATGTGATTTCCAGTATTGCTATCACATTGATATATGATATCCAAAGTAATGTGGCCGACTTATGATTTTCGTATTGCTAAAGAGTTCCTTTCCCACTGATATGTTAGTGATTTTCATACTTATTCTGTTGATGGAAAGATGTTATGAGCCCGAGATGGTTGTCAGAATCTATACTATAATTCCATTTCTTAGTTGCATCGGATGTACCATTTTTTCTGTGGCTGGACTTGTGAGGTTGATACTTACATGGGCACTATACTTAATTGGGGTGTTAATTCTAGTCAAAACATCCCAGAACCTATCCTACAAGTCCATTTCTTGATTGCATTGGATGTATCCTTCCTACTGCAGCTGGACTTGTGAGTTAGGTACTAATGTGCCCCCTATACTTGAGTGGCATCCCTTTCTTTAGCTTTGCCTATTCTTGTTAGTTTTCATTTAAGTAGTCCAATTCTGGGTCGCATCATATTTACCCTTCCTACCATTATTGCACTTATAAAGGGAAAAAATAACAAGACACTATGGACTCTGCCTATATGGCCATAAGATAGCGAGCGACATCTACCCTATGAGTCGTGGGATGGACTTGAGGAAGGAGGCTTTCTTCCTAATAGGCTAAGGTTGTGATGCTACACTTAGCATGACTCAGATTGATTTTTGGTTGGTGTCAATACAATATTTTAGATGGCTGCTATGACTCATTAATATTATTATTGATGTGATCCTAGTTTTGTTATAGTTAATTATTTAGGCGGATAAATATTGTTGTCTCCTTTGAAGTGTTTATTTTGGTTATTACATATGGATCGTACTTATCTATTCAATTTCATTATAAACTACTAGTGCTGTATTGATTTGTATCTCAGAGTGTGGACGATTGTGGTTGGGATGATTGGACTAGTTGGTGATTTGCACCATTCTGTTTTAGTGCCAGGTTAGGGATACTTTCTGAATATCCCTTGTTTATTTTATACTCATTCCCTTTCTTTATAAACTTGTATAGTTGCAGAGTACACCGTGGTTTGATTACTTTTCTTCAGATCTAGTCAGAGGGTTGATTTTTAGAGAGTTCGGATAGCTATTTTTCATCCAACAAATGCCCTGAACTCTTTTATTTATTTATTAGATCCTATTTGATGATCCTAGACGTTTAAGATTTATGTATCTTTCAGTTATGTATTTCTTATATTCGGAGTCTTATACATAGTGAAATGGATTTTGGGGTGAATTATAGTTGGATTTTGATATTGTAGCTTTTTTTCTTCTTGCTGATCCATTACGTTCCATATTTATCCTTATAGAATTATTTTAGGACTATATGTCTAGGTGGGTAAGGTAGGAGGCATCAAGACTTAGGTTTTTGGGTTATGACATCTAGTTGGTGGTCTATTTAGATTCAATCTTCATAGTGGAGGTGGGTCATTTTAGTATGACTAGTGATTTTTCCATTAATTCTCAAGGATTTGTAGCTATTGGTTAGACTTTGACTAATTGGTGGGTCACTACTTTCGGTTTTCGCTGGATAATTGAACTAGTCAATTCATAAATATTTCTTCAGTTTCCTTTTATACAAAGTGTGTGATTTATATTTTTTTTGAAAAGAGGTTCAAACATATGTGGTTTTTGTTCCTATTTCATCAAGCATTGATATTTGGGACCTTCTAGCAATTTCAATAACATGTTATAGGTCGAGGTTTGTTTTTTGAATGATTGGTAACTAAATTACAATATATTCAGAACTTGTTGAAGGGAACAAATATCACTTGAATATTTAGGATGCATCATTCGATATAGGACACTATACGTCTTCTATTGGATGGTGTGATGGTTTTGGGTCTAGGCAGTGGAAAGTGGGTGGGTTAAGGATTTGGTCTCTGTTTATGTAACATGTGGATTAGCTCCTATTCTATGACTTTTGTTAGATTTCCATTTGAGTTTCTTCTTTAATTGGTATTGTGTTTTTATTTTGTAAGATGAGCTTCAGTTATCTCGGGAAAGAATTTATTCATTTTTTATGACGGCTTAGCCTTTATGAAAGAGACTGTGGTCATATCGGCTTCTTGATATGTGAAAATTTGGTGGTTCTTGAGTTTCTTGTAGTCGAGGTTCCATGGAAATTTTTCCCCTACCTTGAGAGCCATTTTGGATGGCTGAGCGGTAATGCGTGGTCTATATTATCCCATGTTGGAGTTCAGTGTTGCTTCCTCCCTACTTTTCTGTCTTTTGGGGATGAAAGTATTTTTGTTAGTCGATGTTGTAATTAACCTTCTGGTCATTTTTATGATTTTGATATTTTTCTGCATCTTATAGCCTTTCTGTCGTGACCCCAAGTCATCTTTGACTCTCGGGACTGGGGTTCGGTTTTTTGGTTGTTAATTTGGTTGTTATGCCCATTTCCTTATTTTAGAACCTTGGCTTTGAAAATCATCGATTTCAATAAAAATTCCTTGAAAATGAACTAAAAATAGAATTCTTACAATTTTGTTAGATTCAAAATGTGGATTTTGGTTTAAAGTGACTCTTGGTTTGCGCCTAGAAGCCTTCATTTTAATTTTATCTCATTTTGGTGCTTAAAATTTTGGCTTCGATCAAATTTTGATGATTGGGGCTTTGTATTAAAAATCTGACTATGCCATCAACTCCAAAATGTCAAGTTTGTGTTGGTGTAGTGTTTGTACGAGTTCTAGACTAGCAAGGCTTATTTTGAGTACTTGATTGGAATTACGGATATTTAGGCCCGAGGGTGACTTTAATCAGCATTTTTCTGAAATGATGTCAGATCAAAATTTAATGTATTCCATTGAGTCTGAAATGTCATTCCATGCAAGTAACATATTTTATTTTTGTTCATCAGGTTCCAAACTCATTCCGAACCATCATTCAAAGATTGAAACTTAGGCTTATTTGCTATCATATGGTGTGCCCAAATTTATTCTCTACAATTGCAATGTGTTATCTCCTTTCCCTTTGTTATCGTGACTGCGTGCCACACAATAACATTCCACTCTTTCTCAGTAATCTCGATTGTGACCTTAAGTCACACGATTGTGATAGTCATTTAGACAAGTTCTTTGCGATCGCGAGCCTCAGCCACGCGATTGCATAGGATATTCCCTAGTAGTGTATATAAATCCCAAACTCTAAATTTTCTCTATTTTCTTCGTTCTCTTCGTTGCTCAATTCAATATCCCCCATTGTCAATCCTTCAGCTTTTGCATAAAACCTTGGGTAATGTCAGAAAACATATTTCTTCTACTTTTCTTCAAAATTAGTTCTAAAATTTTCTAATTTCACCAAATTCTTTCTTCACTTGAATTCAACAATTTTAGCTCGTTCCTTGCTCATCTTAACTCTAAATTTTCTGTATATGGTCCTATTTATGTGTGGAACATTTTGATACCTTTTGTTTGAAGTTTTGCGTTAACATGCCTGTAGGTCCTTTTCGACTCAAATATTTATACTAATTATAATTATAGCTTTATCGCTATCATTTAACTCGTATTAGTACGTAAATTATTATTTTTCTAGTTTCATTATTATTGGAGCATTTTCAAATTTGTTGGAGCTATTTGAGCTATTTTCCTGGTATTTACGAGCTTGAGTTTTGGACACTAGGTAGTATATGGCTTACCGGTATGAGATTGGTTTATATTTGAAATAATAGTATCGATGACCCTATTCGCTTCTTTATGTCGATTCTCGACTTTGGTTTAAATATTTTATTATTATTATTATTATATACTCCCATGTAAACATGAGTTGTATTTATAGAATCTGGAACATAGATGATGGGATTAGTGGAAATGATTGTGAGTCCCTGACATCGATGACTGGATATTATGGGTGGTATTGATTCTCTGAACCTATGTTGGGTCAACAGTACCGTATGTGATCTTTTAGTTTTGATAGTGCATGTCATCCTCATGCGACATTGATTTTGAGCATTAGTTTCTACTATATATGGAAAAGGGAACAATATCACTAATTTTGATACCTTAAATAGCGTTGAGGGCCCATTTTTTTTATATTAACGTCTTGTACTACTATGAGATTTTGAGGAAAAAAGTTGATCACAGAGATTTTGATACTACTGCCTAACGCTAATATGGAATTGGTTTATAAAAAATGGATGTTTGTTGATAAAGGTCGATAAATAAATTTCTTAAATTGTTTTAGACACAATTTTTTATCGACCAACTGATACTTTTAGTCCAGGCCTTAAAACCTAGCATCAATACTATGACCTTGGTAGAAGTTATAGCATCGACCCAACGTCGAATGCTGAGTGTTAGCCATAACCTGATTTTAGACCTAGATGTAGTTGGGCACGAATTGAGGTTTTAACTAGTTTAGACCTGGTGATGACTGCACACTTGCATTGAGACCCTACGAGGCATCAGTTATGAGATATTAGATATAAGATACGATATAGTATGGATTGCAGCTCCGTAGACCCTATTATTTTGAGATTGCAGGTAATTAGAGTAGGGGTATACTAGTTGGAGCCTTCAATGGGGTATACATGTTGAAGCCTTCCTTTGGTCCTGCCTACTGGACATCGGGTAGTAGAGGAGGAACTTACAGTATTATTGAGACATTCTTTACCATTACATCACGTCTTTGTCACTTTTCATACTTGTTTTTCTAGGACATATCTTCTTTCGTTTATAGGGGGTCAGCGAGTAAGATTAACATGGTGTTACCTTCTTTTCTTTATAGTGGCTGGTAACGTTTGATTTGTACTTATTACTTATAATTTTTTTTATGTTACCTTCACTTGTGGTGATCATTTCATAGATCTTTCTGATTGTTCTTGCTTAGTAGGCTTTATTCATGTATGGGGTTCCATTTGATTACATTTCACCCTCATTTGTTTATTTAGGTTATTGGTACACCACCCTTATTTAATTCCTTATTTTAATATCTATTGCACAGACTCAGGTATGTCTTCATTATTTTATCTGGGTTTCTTTTGTTATTTTTTAGCTATCTCCTTACTTGTATTCTTTCTGTTTTATCTTTATTTGTAGCTAGCATTGCCGGTCCATTTGTTTATATTGCTCCTTTATGTGACATGTTTCCTTCTTTATCTGTAATTTACTATTTTTTTTTAAATTATATGGGCCCAGTCGGCCGATAATGCCTATCGAGTACCTAATTACTTTGACTATTTGGCACTCATACTACACCTTTGCATCTCCTGGTCTAGATTCGAGTACGAGTGAGCGACCCTGATATTCCGAACTCGTGTTGTACATTCATATTTTGCGGTAGAGGGTGGTTTCGAGCTCCCATAGCTCAATTTATATTTTCTTTTAGAATACTTATGTCGCTACCCAAAATCTCAGGTCATGGCTGTTTTATTGCCAACCCATCTCTTTCTTTCAAACGGATACCATGTGTGAAGCATCTATCTCTCTCAGGACCTCACCTTCGTGAACCCCTGACAGAGGAAAGACTGATGATGGAATCTACAACCCTCTTGTAGACAAGCCTCACCCTACAACCCAGAGCTACGCACAATGGACTGCAATTCCCAGAACAACCAATCGCAGTAGAAGAGAACATAAAACAATACATAAAAACGAAAGAAGAAGGATGATTAACAAAACCCAACCCAAAACCAGGTGTCAGAGGCATATAGAACAGGTATACATGATAAACAAAAGATAAAAAATCCTAATGGGTAATAAAATACAGGGCCTGTTGTGGATCGAAATAAAATAAGCTAAGTGAAGGAAACCACGGTTGGCTTGGAAGATAAACCTCACTGTAATCTCCATAGTCAATAAGATCTACTCTACACGATCACTGCGATACTGATAACTCCTGCCTCTATCTGCACCATGAAAAAGGTACAGAAGTACAACATGAGTACAAAACAAGGTACCCAGTAGACATCATCGACTGACTGGGTTAAGAATAATATGTGAGTAAATAAGCGACGAAGTAAGATAGGTCGGTTAATAGTACAGAAATAATAAGGAAGTAGTAACAACAGTAATAAGCAGGAGAGAAAGATATCAAGGGTACTGATATAAAACTACAGGAGCGAAACATGTGGATATAAACTATAAAATCTAAACTCGTATCGAGGTAGGGAAACATACCTGTGCTACAGCCCAGTCAACCTCACTATCATGATACCGTGTACGTAAGAACCACGAATACAGATCAAATAGAAGAAAACTACTGAATACAGAATAAAAGTAAACACACAAGAACCTACCGACGTCCCATACCACCAGTAAGTACAGCCAGCACAGCATATCCTACTTGGAGCCCCATCCTGCCGGTAGGCACAAATACCACAGCAAAACCCACTGTGACTCCCCCCTTGATCCCATGAGCACACACCTTACCTAAAGAAATACACAGAGGAGCAAGAAGGTAAGGCAGAACAGTAACAATCCCGAGCACACACCCCCTGTCAGTTCCAGACACACACCCCCTGTCAGTTTCAATCACATCACCAAACACACACCCTCTGTCAGTATCAATAACATCACCGGACACACACACCCTGTCAGTGTCAATAACATAACGAGGGTCCAGCCCCTTTGGTACCACTATCAATCCCAATAGTAAATACACAAGAATTATAGTACGGCAGCAACAATAAGATAAATAACCATAAAAAGGAAAATAAGCAGAGTCTAGGATCAGCCAAAGGCCACCAGCTAAAAGCTTACCTCACAGCACTCATCGCATGACAGATGAAATATATCCTGGGGTCAGTGGCCCCCATGCAGTGGCCAAGCCCCGGGAAAGCAACCCTTCACTTTCTATGCCTTCTCACAGGCCCCCCGAAATCCAACAATGGAAAATAGTAAAGAAACAAAGATCAACCTAAATAACCCATCCCACACTGCTAGCCATGTCACAAGCATAGTAATATTAACCCAGTCGACAATGCACAAAGTAAATCTAGCCTACCTGGACATCGGCAAAAACCTTCTAAGTGCGCGCACGATCGACCTAACACTTCAACACGATCGATGTCCCCCAAAGCTATATAAGTTACAAGTTCCAAGATCAAAACACAAGTAAAAAAGTCCATATCTATAATGACCCTTAAGGTCATTTATGATAAATACGCGATGTCTTGCCTCCTAAAGTGTTTCAACAGTTGCCCCAAGTCATTTATGACATGCTGGGACTGATAGTTCGGATCCCTAGCGACTCGGTTGAGAAATATCTCAAATTTTCTATTTTAGAACCTAAAGTTAAGTATCCGTTGACCAAAGTCAACTTTCCTTCAAGACAACCTCGGAATTAAATTCTAACAGTTCCATTAGCTCCGGAATGTCAAACAAAGTCAAGTTTGACCTTAAGTTTGTGTTTTGGAGGTTTCGTTTGCAGGTTAGGCTAATCTATGGAAATTGTTTAAGTTTTAGCCTAAAAGCTGAGTTTGTGTGGGAACTCGATGTTCGGAGTGTCAGATTTGAATTTTGATGCTTCCAGCAGGTCTGGAATGATGAAATTAGGCTATAAGGGGTATTGGTTTGATTTTCTAGACTGCTGTTGTGAATTTGAGGTGTTGGTGGAGATTTGCCAGTTTGGTGTTGTTGGTTTCTGGTGCAGTCTGGTTTTTCTGGGTTTTATAGATTTAAATGGGCTTCTGTGCTATTTTCATTAATTCCATTGAGTCCAAAATGTGTTTTCCACTCAGAAAACATATAAAGTTTGCCGAATTTGGACTTATATTCAATTCTGTAGCTTAATTGGAAAATCTGCGCTTTTTCTGCAGAATTTTATTCTCTATCGGTAGTGTTGCTCTATGCAGGCTTTCCGATGTGATGCCCGGGTGTTTTGTTCTAGACCGATAGCTTTTCTTCATACCCAGCATGCTGATGTGTGATGTGCTGATGTTTCGATATGCCGCACAGGTGTTTTATTCTGTCTCGGCAGTCGTTGACAGGACGTACCGGTATGTGTTGACCGGTAGGATTCCCGGCTTCCTAGTGTGTGTAGGCAGTTAGGCGTCCAGGTATCCCGGTCCATCTCTGAACATTGTAACCCAACATCCCGGGTAGCCAATTCGGCAGCCGGACTGATTGTTCGGCATCGATGTAATCGGACACCGGACGCCGAATCCCCTTACTCGTTTCTCTTCTTTCGGATTCCTTTTCTCCTCGTCTCTTCTCCTTGCCTCTTTCCCCTTGACTCTAGTACTTGGCAGTCCGGTATCCCGGTAAGCCAGACCGGCACCCGGCTGCCCGGTAAGTTATCCCGGCAGGCTGGCAGCCGGTAAGCCATCTCGGCACCCCAGATGACCCCATGAGGCGATCACATCGCTGGACTCGCCTCGTTGTCCTCTTTTATTTCCTCCTAGTCTTCGTTTGGCACTTTTTGGCTCGGTTGGAGACCTTCCTCCAGCTTAGCCGATCTCCACACTTAGCTTATTTTTCTACTCCCTTCAGAATTCCAGCCTTGGGCCCAAATACCTGTTGGGTCCTGACCCGCCCCATAACACTTTAATAAAGGTGTAAAGCGTGCCTTTCTTCACATTTCAGCTAAATTATTTCCCCAAATCAATAGCAATTGTGAAATAGGGTTCCCCCATCAGCTTTCACGATCTTTAATTCCAGAATCATTATCTTGCTATTATTCTTCATCCTTGGGGTAAGTTTTCTTCCT
>JBDJHY010194890.1:0-11750 GCA_039654485.1 Withania somnifera | reverse complement strand
TTTTTTAAAGAAAAATAGAAAATTTGATTTTTTAAAATTACATTAAATTTAGAAACTTCTAAAATTAGTTTTTTCAAAATTTTCCATTAAAATATGCTTTAATTTTCCATTATTCTAAATTAGAAAATTATGTGTTTTTAAACGTATTTTTTGAATTTTTCATAATTTTTTTAAAATTTAAAAAATTTAAAAAATTTAAAAAATTAGAGATGAAAAATTAAAAATAATTTTTTGTCAATAAACGCATTAACGATGCATGTGAAATTCTTAGCACTCTTAATTAGTTGGAAGCAGTAACATAAGACAGAATCACTTTCTATTTTTATAAGATGGAAATTGGGCTTTTCAAAAAGCATTATGGTCTATGAATTGTTATATTGGTGCTATACTTTACAATAAAATAATAATATCAGATCGAACAAAATAAAAATTAGATTATTAAGCACTATTAAGATAGGAAAAGATTTCTTTATGGGTTATAGGCTTATAGCCTTTGTTGGTAACTACTTTATTTCGTCTTCAGGCGGAGCTTGGTTACACTAAGGAATCCTTTTGATGGAAAAATATTAAGGAGAGGTTTCGAATATATTTTTGTATTATTAAAAATAATTTCAATATACATTTAGTTATATTTTAGATTTAAATATATTTTTAGGTTAAATATATTTTAGAATTATTAAAAATAATTTAAATATATTCTTTGTTATATTTTCAGATAAAATATATTCTTCGTACTATTAAAAATAATTTAAATATCTCTCTCGTTATACTCTAAAAATGATTTAAATATATCTTTTTTTTTATACTTCAACATATATTTTTTTTAATCTTGACAAAAAGAGACGTATCAAACTCATAATCTAATATTTATTTATTTTCATCAAAAAATAAAGTTATTTTATTTTCCTTATTTTTTTTATTTTTCATGATTTTTTTAAGTTATATTACTATTTTTGCTTTCAAGTCTCTAATAATCATTAATTTTCACCTCATATTTCCATTTCTTTTCAAATTAAACATTTCATCATTTTCATAGATTGTTTTTGTAACTCTTTTGATATATTTTTATAGATTCAACTTCTTAACTAGATTAAAGTGCATCAAAGTATATCTATACATACATCTAATATTTATTTTCCTAGATTGGTTTGTAACTCTTTTGAGATTTCTTCATATATTCAACTTCTTAACTAGATTAAAGTGCATCAAAGTATATATATATATATATATCTTTCAGAGTTTTTCAATACTTAGTTCATAATTTTATATATGCTTTTGTTAGTGCAAGGCTAAAATTTTTGTAGCATAGTTCATAATAGTAATATTTTTAAATATTTCGAAAAATTATTTTCATCAAGATTAAGAAAAAAATATGTCAAAATATAATAAGAGGGATATATTTAAATCAATTTTAACAGTATTGAGGTATATTCGACCTGAAAGTATAATGAGGGATATATTTAAATTATTTTTAATAGTACGGGGTATATTTGACATGAAAGTACAACGAAAGTGGTATATTTGGACCGAATGTATAACAAAGTATATTTAAGTTATTTCCATTAGTACAAGGGGATATTTGACCCTTCTATGAAGATATTATATATGACTAAAATCAATTTTTATTTATATATGATATATATTGAATTCTTTTTTACTTTTTTGTGTATTTAACTTTTTATATTTTGAACACCTTAAAAATTTCGCCTTCATTTCAAGTTAATTATCGTATTTTCCTTTAAAAAATCATGATAAATAGTTTGGGTCTGAAGGAATAGGAATTAGCCCCATTCCAACATCTACAACTATTTTTTGGAAGAAAACAAAATAAATAAATAAATAAAGAAACTTGCCAAATTGTTTGTCCCCTAAATTATAATTAACGTGTTATAATAAATTGTCTGGATGGTTTTTTTATGTATCATCAGTTCTTTCTTCGGAGTTGAGATGAATATTTAGATACATCGATGAGGATAAATTAACGAATTCGAATATTAATGAATTTTATAAAAAAAATTATCTAATATGCCTTTTTTCCCCCAAAGTAACAAGTTTCATATATTATCAGTATATACTTAGATCTAATTTTATTCCTTGAGACCTTAACCTTTACAGCTAGAAAACTATATTTAAATCATCTTCATGTGTTGCGTATCTTCACATTTTCGATTGAATCAAAAAATAATATCCGATTTACATTTTTTAGAATTATACTCCTATATTCTTTATTTTTTATGATGATGTTTAATTTGACACAAATTTAACGAATTAATAATCTATCTCTACAAGATTTTAAGTCAATAACCTTTTAATGATACTTTCTTCATTCATCTTAACTTGTCCGACATTAATTTGTTACACCCCTTAAGAAGTATTAAATAGATAGATAATCTTACTCCATAAATTTTTGAATATAACAAATTTAATATTTTAGAAAATACATTATAGAAATAAATATAGTTAATGTTGGCGAAATATTACAATTAAAAATGAAATAAACAAAATAAAACTATCTCTAGACTGAGGTATGAATATTTCGCTTTCTCTTTAAAGAGATTCAAGCACATTGAAGTAAATATTTTTATCGGTCCAACAATAATCTTCTTGACTTATTCACCTTCAAAATACAATAGTCTACTCATAAAGTATAACTCAACGAACTCTCGAGGAGAGTTGAATCCGAAGCACTATAAAAAAAAATACCTCCCTTCAATTATACTCTCTTTTTTAAAAATATTTTTATACATTTTATATTTTCTTGTACTTTAAGAATAATGCAAGACTATCATTATTTATAAACAACGAAGTTTTTCTTGAATTGAATAGAAAAAAATATAAATAATAAAATAAAAAAATAAATAATTAATAAATTACAAAAATTATATAGCATAATAATAAAATAATACACATATAAAAAAATAAAAAATGCTATGGGGTTTCAAAGAAAATTATAGCCACGAGTAAATGTGAGAAATGGCTACACTAAGTGACCAAATAACGTACGGGACTAACTAGACGAATATTGCCACAAACGGAGTGAAATTATGGGGTGCATGATGTGTTTGGTTTAATTTTATGTATTTTTGGTTTGATTTATTAATTTTTAATTTAAAAAATGTTAAAACGATAACTAAATTAATGAGATATTTATTATCTATTTTTGATTTATTAATTTAATAGTGGATGTGTTATTATTGTTGTTGTTGGGTTATTAATTTTGATCCTTAATGATTCGATTTCAATTTAATCAATACAAAAATACATGCAAAATTTAAAATAACGTAACTATTACATTCCAGAGAAACAAGAAAACTGTTAACATCATATATACACAGTGTTCATAATATGCAACAAATAAAGAGATAGAATAAAGAGGACTTTAAATTTAAACACTAAAGACACATTTGTATTTTAAAGGTTAATTGAGAAATATGTAAAATATAAATTTGTCATATATAATTAGGGGTAAAATAATAATTTAGACATTCAATACAATCTTATTTGATCATCGATTTAACCGATAACCCAAAATCAAAAAATCAAAACCAAATCAATAATTTAATATTTTCTTTATAAAACTATAAAAACTATTAACCCAATAACCTAATAACAATAAAAATAATAACATTTTTTTATTTAATTTATTAAGTGAATTTTTACACATGCCCTAAAGTGAAACAAATACAACAATGTAATCACTTACTGCCATGATATGGCATAGTTATTACACCATTAAAATAGCGAATCTGGTGCGTAAAGGGCAAGAATTTAAAGAAAAAATTTCAGCAAGACAACTGAACTTGAAATCTAATCAAATCGGGTATAACAAGTTGCACGGGATGTAATTTTTTTATTGTTCGTATATTGCGTTTTTTCTATCTGATAAAAAAAATTACATTCATTTATGTCGTGTGAAGTGCTTCAACATGTTTTTTTAAAATTTATACTCAGACACATTTTTTTTAATTTTTTTTTAATCATGTCACTTAAGTACATTCGACATATTTATGTTGCGTCACTATAGAAATTAAGAGAAAGCTGACATTCAATCAAAAAAGAATCACTTAGGACAATTAGACTAAGCTTCCCCCTTGTCTCTCTTCTTTAGCAAACGATGAAGCAAATCCTGGTGCCCGCGTGCTGCAACATCAAGTTTGACTTGCTCAACAAATTTGATATCCTTTATGTCTTTTTTTACCGGGCCCCATTCGGGATTTTTGTCCAGTTTTATGTTGTTGGTTTTGAATTTTTTGAGTATTTTATTTTTATCACTTTGTTAGACATAAAGGAACAAACATATCCATCTCACTTCGGTTAGAGTTGTGAGATAAGATTCTGCCAAATAATTCATTTCACTTTTCAATTAAAAAGATTCTTTGCCACCTTTTAGTTCAGTTTTAATTTTTCAGATTCTTACTAACTCACATATTCAAAGTTAATTTACAGATTTATTTTATAACATGTATAAATAAGTGATTTTATTATAAAAATTTCTATGATAGAATAAAAAAAAATTAATTTACAAAATTCGACTACACAATTACATTACATAACAAAATATAATAAACTCTTAAATTTTATTCACCTCGACATGATAATACAATATATCTAGATGACAAAATTAAAAATATTTATTAATTTTTAAAGTGTGAATTCAAAATGACAATACATATATTCTATTACATGAAAATAATGATACATACATTTTGATTTAATCACAAATTTTATTTTCAACACCGATTATATTCTTTCTTCTTCATAACAAAATATACTAATGACAACACTTTTTAATTTTATTTACTTTGATGTGACAATTCAATGTAACTAAAGGACAAAATTGATAGTATTATTCAATTTTCAAATACGGCTGAAATGACTTTACGTCACGAATGAACAATGTCTTCTCTCTATTTAAAGAGCATTTTTTTAATCATTGTCACTTATTATTAAAAAATATTGGAGTACTCTTTCTACATAATTAGGTCAGATTAAATTTTTATTTTTTATCTTTTATTTTTACTTTTAATAATAATTTTGATGAGAAAATTTTTAAAATATATACAACCTAAATTTTTGTTGCAGATTTTTTCCAAATCATTTATATGTTCAATTATTAACAATATATATCATACTAACACCATAAAAGAAGATTTCGTCTATTCGTCATTCTGTCAAATTGTAGATTTAAATTTCTAAAACTCTCATAAATTAAGAAATTTTCATCAATAACCATGCCAAACATAAGGTCAGACTTCTTGTAGGGCAATGGTAGTCTCACTAGTAGGCATATGAAAAGTACGTTTCTCAGACCACGACCTTTCTATCAATTTAGTAATAACTTTAAAATCATGGGTATAAATTCTACCTCTACAACTCTCCCAAGACTACATATATCTAAATATTCAAGAATGCAGGAAAATAATGGATGGGATGATGTTTAATATGTTGTCAAAAATCTTTTATCAGCTCGACGAACATTTAAATATGCTTCTTCGCCATTTAGTTTCCATCTCACACAACTTGAGATTATGTTCCAACTGTAACGTTAATACATCATAGGTAGCTGGACAAGGATTCATGTTTATGTGTAAATAATGCATGTCTATACGCAATAAAAATAATAAAATCATAAATATAAGATAAATATTTTTTTAAAAGCCACACGACAAAATCATCATGTGAATACTAATTAAAATACAATAAAATAAGTTGATGAATTTCACAATAATTATTTTTCAATGATTATTATTAAAATTTTCTCATCAAAATTATTATTAAAAGTAAGAAATAAATAATAAATTAAAATTCGATCCAATCTGATTATGTTAAAAAAGTACTTTAATATATTTTAACAATAAGCAACAATAATTAAAAGATATTTGTAAACGACATCAAGTGAAGAGAAAGAACGGGCGAGAAAACATTGTTCATCTGTGACTAGTGAAAGTCTTCATAATTTTTAAAAGAATGTATTGTCATTTCACCCTAATTTTAACATCTCTTTTAAACGAAAAAAAAAGAAACTTCTCGAGCTGGATTAGAAGATTTCAACAAAAAGAATATTTTATTAATATGTTTATTGCTTCCTGCTTTCCTGTGTCTTTATCAGTTTGCCTTGTACATATAACTTTGTTATCTTGTTTAATATGAGTGCCATAGAATGTATCTTCAAGGTTATTGGTTGCCTCGAGTGCCCCTTAAAGTTGAGGATTGTAAGATCTTATATTAAATTTTATAATACGCGTCAAACAAAGAAATACAGAGTATGATAATATTTTTGAAAGATCTTGATACTGCCATCTAATACGAGAAAATGCAATCATAATATTGCCAAAAATACGGAATACACAAAGGAATATTTGACCACATTATAATGCTAAAAATATGGTTGTCCTCTATTCAACATCTCAATTTTATGGCATCTACATTAAAGCATAACATAAGCCTCACATACTGTAATGGAGTATTTTATATTCAACGCAAAAAATATTTACACATGTACAACCACTTTGTTAAGACAGTCTATGAAACAATGTCTTATAAGATATCCAACCTATGCTTCATCAATCACTACAACACTTGCACATAATTGTATTCGTCTAACACAATATTTAATGTTATTCACGTACTAAAATTAATAAATTTGTGTAACAAAGCTCACATAGTATAATCTCTATAGTCCCATTAGCGCCTTCTATAAAAAGTGTTTAATAAATATATTTTAAATAAAACAATAATGTGCTTCATGCAAGTACTATTGTAATGAATAATGTGCAAAATATACGATATGCTATGTGACACAAATATCAAAATAACATAGATTATTTAATGTATATTATATTTACAAGTTAATGATAATATAATAACAGCATGCTTCACAATAGAGCAAATTACAACAACTTACGTTGTAAACCTAGCCATAACAAAAATACAAATAGCAATCAATACTGTACAAAACAATAATAATGTCATACTATTGTAAGACACATACTTAAAATAGCTTGTAATCAAATTAAAAATAGTAGAGTTTCATGCAAATAATATGTTATTGCAGAGTATAATAAATTCATTCAAGTCTAACGAACATACATAATACTGCCAACTAATATGAGAAAATGCAACGGTACCTCAAGGCTCCAAAAACCGTGCTGCCACTTAAAGTAAAAATTGGCAATTAAGTATAACAAACAAAATGAATATGAGATAATATAATATTAAAATGCTCATGATATGTTAACAG
The DNA here is from genome assembly GCA_039654485.1 of Withania somnifera. Taxonomy (NCBI): domain Eukaryota; kingdom Viridiplantae; phylum Streptophyta; class Magnoliopsida; order Solanales; family Solanaceae; genus Withania; species Withania somnifera. Next base: position 4,510 of record JBDJHY010194890.1, on the reverse strand, counting down.
CTAATAACAAGGATGCATTAGAGATTAAGTATTTCTTGAATTTTTTATACTAGACAAATAAAAATGACTATTTATTTTTGATATAATGAATAAATAAAAATAGACGAAAAAAATATAAGTTCAAACATATAGCTTTGATATGCCACCTGAGTAGTTTTGACTAAAACACCCGTAGATTGTACATATTTAGCTTGACAAGCAATATACTGGTAGTGTCATTTTTAACTCATTAAATTAGTGTTTTTCTGTTGTAAGTGTATATATAGCACCTACTAGTAAATATGCATAATTTGATATCGTGAAGTTCATTTTTTGGGGTAGCCAACTAAATCAACTTGAGATTGAAGCTGGCGTGCGTGTCTAGGTTCTCCTAGAGGGAAGCCTGAATAAGTGGTAACTCTCTTCAGATCTAAGAAATATAATAATTAAATATTGTGCTTAATAATTTAATTACGCTTGGTTTCCTGCTAAATCAGTAATAGGTCTAAAGAGAGTTAAAAGTAAATTGAAAAAATCTTGAAAAGGTTGACATGATACGGTAAATCTTTAGTTTGTCAATAATATGAAGAAAAGTATAAAAATCAAGAAATACAATAAAAAATTAATAGGTAGTCTAGCAATGTTTCTGTTTTTTCTAAGAGAGTATAGTTTCCGTTCGCCTTTCCCCTCATAGTCCATTAATGAATAGGGTATTCTTCCCTTCTACTATTAATATCGGAGGAGGAGAGTAGTCAAATCCACGGTCCCTGGCAGCAACGGAAGGAGTTGTCTTATTATTTTATATATAGCTCTTACTCTTTGTATTTATCAAAGCCATTTTTGATAATATTTTTCTTAAGCAGTAATTTTATTATATCTGATATAATGGGATCTCCCTTGGTTCCCTGTCAATGACTACACAAATTAAGTAATAAAGAAATCTGTTACAACAAATAACAATATTAATTTACTTGATATTAAATCAATATGACATTAATGCCAAACTTCATAAACATATCTCATTTTATCATTTACCCTATTCTTCCTTTAGCTCCACCTTGCTCCTTGGATAACACTATACTAAAATTTCTCTAAGCCCTCTCTACTTCTTCATGATATTCTTTTACACCTTTTATATTTTATAATAAAATAAAAATAAAACAATAACTGAACTGAACTGAAGTCATTCACCTTCTGGAAAGTCAACTAACTCTGTATAGTCCTATTAATTTGTATAATATAATATTCCCATTTCACATTTTTCTTTCTATTACACGCCACATTTGTGAGTAATTGTTGATAAATTAAATACTAATAGTAATAGTTAATGGCAGTTTAGTGGTTTACCAATTGCTCCCTTTTTCTTAATTTATATAATATCTTTTTCTTTTTAATCATTTTCATACATAAGGATACACTTTTAATATTTAAACGAAAAATTTAATTCTTAATTAAATAATTTATAGTTATATATTTATTTATAGTTTTTTTTTTACATCACAAGTTGCAAGAGCCCAATTTTTTTTTCTTAACTTTAGTATCCAATCAAACACCATGAAAAAAATCAAAAGAAAATGCAATGAACAAATTTAAATTAGCTTGAGGTATTGTGCTGTTTGAACTCTTGAAGAATTCAAAAAAAAAATAATTAAATGAATCTTACGCGAATACCGTTTGAAAAAAAAAAATGTAGATACAACAACATTCCAAACACTGTTAACGGAAGAAACAAAGCTCTTTAAAATACGACAGAAAAGAAAGAAAGAGAGGTGTGAATAGTAACTATAAACCTAGGACTATGATTGGAGATGATTGGTTCTTTAAATGTATAAACCATGTTGTTAATAATAAACCTAGGACTGCAATTAATTGAATACCTCTCGAAATTATAATTTTTTAACTACTTAATTCTATATAGAGATAGTTTAAGATAGTTTTAATTTATAAGTTAGATGAGATAATGCACGATATTTTAAGACTATATTTAATATTAAATTTATATTATATTTGATTGATGATATAAAATTAGTCTTGAGATAAATTTATATCATCAACTAGACATGATATAAAATTATACTCTCTTCCTCTCATATTAGTTGATAGATTTGTAAAAAAAAAATTGTCCTAAAATAGTTGTTATTTTAGTTAATCAAGAAACAATTAACGTTTTTCTTTCAGTTCTACCCATGATGCAAAGAGAGAAATATTAATTAAAAATGATAAATAAATAAGAGTAATTTAGTCAAATTATATTTTAATTAATATTTTTCTTAATAGTGATGAAAAATACAAATCTACTAACTATTATTTGACGAAGGGAGTACTAACTTAATCATGGGATATTCCAACTTATCCCGTTTACCAAACGAATAAATTTTTTCTTTTACTATTAATGAAATGATATTTATAGTTGTCTATCAATGTATCTGCGGATTGTTTTAGACCACAAATTTTTAAAAAAAATTATTTTAAAAAAAATTATATCAAGTCAAATAATATCAAGACATAAAAAAAAAATCTCTATAATTTTTTTTTTAATTTAAAATAAACTAGTTGACCTGATGTACATGGTGGCTGTTTTAATTATCAATAAATTCAGCAAATTTTAGATGAAATGAAAATTGTAATTGTTTGTGGTGACTCCCTCTTATAGTTTTCATATTTAGCCAACGAAGCAAATAATAAGAGCATGTGTCCACACATTAAATATTTACTCCTATCCGTGTCAATTCCGAGTCATCCCTTTTGATTCTTTCCAGCAACTTTATGTCAGACTTGCAACATTAAAGTAATCGAAATGCTCCATGACTAAACAGAAATTAATTATTCGGATATACATGTGTCCGAATAACTCTTACTCTCCCGATATTAAATTATTCATTGATTTTCTCTTTTACATGTTTTTTTTTAAAAAATATTATTATTATCTTACGTTATTTATATTTTAAAATATATTTATTTTTAAATTTGCTTTATATCACCCCATAATTGAAGTACACGTAGTACTCAGAATGTACAAGTGCTACCAAGGATAAAATGAATAATTAATTTTATCATAAAATTTTTAAATAAAAAATTGATATAAATATATTTAAAAATCATAACAAATATATATAAAAAAGACCAAGAAATAGGTCAGATGAACAACGGTAGATTTCACTTAGCCTACCAACCTTAGATAATTCTAAAGCTAGGCATTGAACCGGGACCATTCCGGATCTGGCCCGGTTCATCCCGATCCATTCCGGTCTAGTAATTACGAAATGGGACGGGATGATGGATATCAGGTTTTGGATCGGGATATAATTCAGGTTTCGTACCGCTTATTTCGGCTCGATTCTTTCTGACCCGACCCAGTCTCAAGTAAAGATTTTTTTTAAAAGAAATTCTAAATAAAGTAGCTGTTGCCAACGTTTTCAAACGGCTATCCCAATCCCCTATGCCATTTTTTCTTATAAATACCTCATTTTTCTCTCATTTTTTCATCAAATCATTCATTCTCCCATTTCTCTCTAATCTCTCATTCTTTCTCAAATTTTTATTCTCAAATATTAATTATCAAAGTCTCAAATCTGCAATTCTTTAATTTTTATTATTATTTGATTGAAGATTAGAAGTTTAATTTGGTGGATTTTGAAGGAGCAATCTTCTTCAACTTTCGTCATTAACTTATTAATTGTCAGTTAGTTACGTCTATATTTACGCAGACATTTGGTACATTCGTTCCACTCTCTAATCTATTATTTAATAGGATGATAGATTTTAGTTCTTCTTCACAACAATCTCAACTTCCTTTATTTAAAATTAATACTGATAATTTGACGCATATGAATGAAACTGATTTGGCGCGTCTCTCAAAATGTACCATAGAAATTAATATCGATACTCCTATCTCCCATGAAACTTTTGATAGAAGGTACCGTAATTTCTAAGATTATTTAGATGAATAAGTTGAAGTAGCATAGACGTAGAAGAAGATATAGATGACACACCGCAGCCGAAGTGCCAACTCGGTAGTGGGGGGATGGGGAGGGGGTGATTAGACATTTGGAAGCTATGCATAAACAGGAGTGCAGACACATTTAGCTATTCTTGATCCTGCTATATCTGTTAGTTGTGCTTGACCATCGTATGGAGGGTCAAACATTGTTCAAAATGAACTAAATCTTTCAAACCCCGCTGGCCCTCTGTCACAGTAATCCTATAGCAAGGATCGTAATCATGAAAATTTTGCCAAAATGATTGTTTGTTGTGGTTTGTCTTTTAGTTTTTGAGAAGATTTTGCTTTTATTACATATATTTGGGATACATTTAATCCGAGATATAAAGGTATTTAAAGAAGTATAGTAAAGGGAGATATAGTTAATTTTCATGAATAACATTGTCAAATAATTCGTGAATATTATGAATTAATGAACTGTAGAGTTTCTATTACCACTGATATGGGTCGTACTCCGAATGGTTTTGATTTTTTAACTATTACTGTACATTGGGTTGATTATAATTGAAATTTGTAAAGAAGAATTATACA
>JBDJHY010194879.1:0-11750 GCA_039654485.1 Withania somnifera | reverse complement strand
TTCTTCTCCTATTTAGGAGTTCTCTATTAAGGTAAATATTAATTACCTTGTTGTGTCATTATTTGTGTGGGCCACTGCTATTAGGCCCATATTATTTAGGTGGGCCCCATGTGTCCTTTTAGCCATATTCCTACAAACTGAATCTTTAGAATATTAGTAGAATGACATTGTTTTGGTCTTAAAGTGTTTTTCCATAGTCCAATATGTTAACCATAATCAATAATAGATAGTTGTCTAGTTTACCCATTTGTGTGTGATTATTTGTCTGAAGATCTTTTAAGTAAAAATACATATGTTTGTTAAGTTTAAAGTTAGTAGATCTTTGCACATAAAAAGGATCACGTTGACATTTATGCATTGTCTAATGCTTATAATAATCTCATGGTTCTACATAGGTCTTAATCAATTGTGAGTGGATTGTAGGATTTGTAGGTTCTCCTGACCTCTTTGGAATAATTGTTAGGCTCTTTTTTCTACTCCCAGTTGTGACATAGTTTGAGTGGTTTAATGAGAAACCTTGTGAACATGTTTCTAAAAAAAATTTAGTTAGAACATTGTTCTTGGATGATCTAGAAAGAAATTACTTGCACCCTAGTTTAATTGGTTTGAGTTTTCTTTGACGGTATTAGTTGTTATTATCTAATTCTTAGTCTTTTTTTCACAGATACGTGATCCTTATATGGGTTCATAATTGTACCTCCTTATAATTCTTTGTCTTTTATTTGCATGGATGCCTCCATCTGAGTCCCAAATAGATTCATCTCTATTGCATTTTGAATCAAAACCCATGTCGAGCCTTCTTGGTCAAAGAAAGCGAAGCAAAAAAAATGGCCCCAAACCCATTAATTTGGAAATATCCACCTAGAAGAAAAAGAAAATGGACTGGACCCACTTAATTAAGTATCAAGCGTAGTCTTCCCGGGCTAAAAAGCTCATCCTTTAATTGCTTAATTGTTTTGGTTTAATGGGCCAAAAACCCAACTCATATTAGATTTAGAATAGGTACAAATAAAATGGGATTAAAGCCCATCGTATCGGTCTAGCTCTCTCCTGGGCACACAAATAAGGAGAACCAGGTCCAAGTGACTTGAACAAATCCAAGACAAAATACCCTTTTATTTTTCCACATAATTGTGATTATTGTTTGCCTATGTCTTAATTGTTAGATTGAAAACAATTCCTAAACTTAGTCTAAGTCCCTAACTCATCTCCTTCTCTTGTTTTTACCAATGTATTTTGGACTTTAGATTTTGAAATCATAAGTCTTATATTAAGAAAACAAGTACTCTTTCTTAAAGATTAATAAAATTAGTTGGTTATAGACAAAAGGCATCTGCAAGTTTGCGGACTTCCCAAGTGCCTTAAAAATCTTTTTGGGAAGTTAGTAAAAACCTCTTATCCCAAATTCTAACTTGAAGAAAATCCCAAATTCTAACTTGAAGAATTTTTACTTTTTTGAGTTCTTTAATTATGTTTCAAATGGTTTCTTATTTTTTATAATAAAAATCAAGTGGAAACTCTTTCGAAACCCAAAATAAAAATGTTTTGTTTTCAAAATAAGAATTCTCATAAAACGATAAATAGAGTGACGATTCTACTGGGGATCATTAGACTAAGGTTTTAACTGTAGTTTTCAAAACCAATTATTTAATTTTAAAATAGATAATTTCTTATTTCAATTCTCACTCTTATAAACCATCATTCATGGCATGCATTTAATTACGTCAAACAGAAAAGTTAGAAGCTAGGAAAAAAGTGAGTACGCGAACCCGCGATCACTTCCTTCAGTAAAACACACAACTTCCCTCAGAGGCTTTAAGTGAGTAGTTGGTTTGGTTCTTTCAATAGTCGCTTACTGTCTCAGCCCAGATATTCTATCTGTGTCCCGAGAGTCTTTTGCAAAATAACTCTAAAATAATTAGGATACAGTGGTGCTCAATCCTCTTGTACTAGGCATGTTTAGCTAGGATGACTCGGTAACACAGAGAGTGCTGGGCTCATTAGTAGACAAACCTTAATCCAATTGGATTTCCAGTCAATCTCAAGTTATCATGCTCATGTGATATTGAAAGATATGTGCTCTTTGAATCAAGTTTTTAACCTAGGGGGTTTGGGGGAAATTAACTCCCCTCTATTTTATAGAATGTGTGCTCATGCATCTACATGCTCATATGATGCTAGTAAGGACTCATCTTGTTATGGATCACTTTTTCATTCAGCCGAGGATGATTGAACCAATAGATTGAGGATGAATGCACTTTCTAGAGCTATGACTTTAGCTTTTATCCCTGTCTGGGATTGATTATTTTGTTATATTTCCTTATTCCCGAAATTGTACCCCACTTTATCGCATTGTAAAGACTTATGTCTGTTGTTACTTATTTAATGAAAGGGTTTTAGGGATAACAAATTTGGTTCAAACAAAAATATCTATCAATGAATTAGGCCAACCTTAGGCATAATAGACTAGGCCACTCATTAGGGCTTGTATTTTACATGTTGTGTGTTATTTTTGTGTTATGTGAAAGTGCTACTCTGATCAAGGTGAATAGATTTTCTCTACTTTGGGATCCTTACACAAACATAGACTTATCCAATAACTCTGAGTATTCTAAAATCCCCAATAAAGCCCGATCAAAGGTCTTGAGCCTATTAAATTCTCAATAAAAGTTCTACGAAATAACCCTGAGTTCCGAGTTTCGTCAGGCCAATGACTCAAAAGTTTTCCAATTTCCCAATAAGAGCCCAAATCTTCTATAGACTTTCTATAAAAGGTCAAAATCTCCTCCCTAAACTCTGTAGGTCCTGACTTCCCTTATGGATACGTAGGAAGGCTTTCGTCCCAGCTCCTATCTTTATAAAAAAAATTCTTAAAAGACGGCGAAATGAGAAAATTCCTTTTCATTTCCTCCAAACAAACCAAAGGATTCATTCGCCATTGAAAATAGCAACACTTATTTATATTAAAGCACCTTATATGTGATATCTTGCATAACTGTCGCTAATGAGACCTAACTTCTTTGCCTTTAAGTTATTTTTCTATAACAAGTATAAAGAAACCTATATGTGTCATATGAGATGGATGAACATCCTTACTTCACCCGATCAAAGGCAACCAGGTATTTCTCCCTTGACCATAGCTCAAATCGAGGGAAAGGGAAAATGTTTGATAGCAATGATAATGTTACTTCCCTCATTGACGAGCAAAAAGTTATGATTCTACAACTAATGCAGAAAGTGGCCGAGTTGACTGAAAGAGTTCAAAAGGATGAGGAGCTAACCAAATCATCCATAGCATCAAACATGCCCGTCTAGATAAGCGGGGGCTTCCATACCCTATTCTTTCTCTAATTATTCCTGCTCAGAAAGGTGGTTTCAAAAAAAAACAAATGACATCAACCTCGGATAATTTCTACCTAGGAAATTTATACCACCCCTACACACAGACCAAAATAGTGATCATGAGGCTTACCGGCCTGTCCCTCTGACTACCTTCAACACTTCTCCACCACCCTATCAAAATTCTGGTATTTAGACTAATAATTCCAAAAATCACACATCTAAGCCATTCTCCCACCCGACTCCCAACTCTTTGGCTCACCAAATGGTTAATCTAGATTTTCAGAGTCCACCAGACAACCCGATATCACTTCCTGTCAATACTTTCCCTGGAACTCCAGAACTGGACCACTATGAGGAATGGGAAAGGGAGTGTCCAGGCCCATAGGGAAAATCAGAGTTTTCAATAAAAGTACAAATTGATAAAGCGCTAAGAGAAATTTTTGCATCACCAAAGATCCAGGAAGGTTCGATTATGACATTTTATATATTCACCCAGAGCTAATCGATTATGATATTTTGTATATTCACCCAGAGCTAAGTCTACCTGAAGGTTATAAGTTCCTAAGATTTGATACATTCAATGGTATTGGGAACCCTATAAAACCTTCACCACTTAAATACCACTGAAGTCCATAAAACCTTCACCACCATGGAATTGGGAACCCTATAAAACCTTCACCATCGAAAACCTTCAATAGTATTGGGAACCCTATAAAACTTTCACCACCATGGAATAACCCTATAAAATTGCTAAAGTTGAGGCATATACAGGATATTCAGGATTTTTTAGGGTTCCCAATACATTCAGTGGAGGATCTTCTGTTGTTTAACTTGAATCAGGAAGGAAAATAGAATTCCATACAAAATCAGTCCATAAAACCTTCACCACCAAAAAACTAGCCACTGCCTCCCCAAAAGCCCTATGCTGCTTTTCACATTTAGCCTAGTTATTCCATGGTGGTTTCAAATTCCCCAGAACTTCCACTAAATTTCAATAATGTCCAACCTTCCTACAAAATAACTTCCCAGAAAATTCAATTTGCCAGGCTCATCCCCAAAACTTGCAAACCAATATCCAACCACCAAACTCGCAAAACTACCAGTAAGTCCTTTTACCCAAATATAATAATTATAACTTTCCTCGCCCTAACACAGAGAAGAAGCCCCGAAGATACTTTATTCCCTTGGCAGAAAGTTGAACTCAGTTATTTGAAAAGCCCAAAGCGACAGGTTTAATCCAACCCATTCAACCGAAGCCTACGAATACTGGCCCCTATTTTATTAAGAGAAACTTACGTTGTGGATACCATTCGAGTGGAGTCGGCCATACCACAAAGGAGTGCATCAACCTCAAGTATATGTTACAGGACCTAATTGAACAGAAGGTGAAAACTCTACAAACAGTTGCTCTTAACTTGGACAACAATCCATTACGAAATCATGGGGAAACCATCAACATGATCGAAATCGTTGAGCAAGAATTTACCGACAAGACAATGATTCCAAAGTTAGTACCTCATTTGTCTCTGCACTTCCCTATTAAAGATTTGAGTGATGGTCTAGGGAAGGGGTTATATCCTTATTCGAGGGAACAGCATAGTTTTTGGGGAAAGCGCCAAGTTGCCAGATATCCGAACGATAGGTCTAGGAGAGCATCTGAGCAATTGGACCACAACTCCGCTCAGGACTTCCCACTCACATGGGAAGACAAGGCCAAAAACTTAATTTTTTAGAAATCGTTGAGGTCTGATTAAGGCCTACGACCCATCGTTTGTGATTCGAATTCCCTTATTTATAAATCTAAATTCCAATAGGCACAAGCATGTACTCTTACAAGCCTCGAGCCAAAGTTGTAGTTAGTTTTCCTTAATTTAATGAGGGACTCTTTAATCAATTAAAACTTAGCTATCTATCCATTACTTTAGTTAATTGTTGTCATATTTATTATTTCGGTCAACCTTATTTGTTTATGATTCCAGTAAAGAAGTTTTAAAACCTATCAATGTCATGTCATGCCAAGATCTTAATGAACCTGAAAAAAATAACAACAGAGATTTCGAGGAGTTTGATGAAGAAACCATGACTCCAGAACAGTTAACCGAAGACTTAAGCAGTTTGAGGACCGAAAAAAAGACAAACATGAAAGAAACTGAGTTGGTCAATTTGGAGAATGATGATTAGGTTAACGAAGTCAAGATCAGTGTCCACCCAACACAGGACCAGGGAAGGAATCTCACCCGCATCCTCCAATAATATATGTCAATATTTTCTTGATCTTGTAATGATGCACAAGAATTAAGCATAGATATGAGAGCTCTCTGTCACGACTAAAAAATCAAGTTGTGATGGTATCTACATTTCACCTTTGAAAAGCCTAACTTCGGCCCAGAGCAACAGTAGTGGGTCATTGCCAAGAATCCCAAAAGAAAAGAAGAAGGAAATTATGTAGTGAAATAAAACCAGAAAACATAGCACATAAATCAAAATACCTCCCCAAAACCTAGTATAGTGGCTATAGAGCATCTATATATATACAAAAGGGTACAAAATATAATCCACAGTGGGACAAAACTACAAAAAGGCTATCCATAATCCAAGTGGAAGAGTTATAGAAAAAAAACGAATGATCAGCAATCATGATCGCCAACTGCTCAGTGTATCTCCTAAGCAGCACCAAGCAACTCTACACAATCGCGTCCGCCTTGATATCTTGTACTAGGACTACATCAGAAAAAGATGTAAAAGTGTAGCATGAGTACAAAAAAACTAGTACCAATAGGCCTTATAGGCCGACTGGGCATAATCAAGTATAGACAAGGTAAAGAACAATCCTAGAAGGTATCAGTGAGGCACATAGTGTAAAACCAAAAAGGGGAACTACAATAAAAACTAGTAAGTGCAGTGAAGAACTAACTATTAGTGTGTGTAGTATCAACTAACAAGTATAGAGAAAATTACTAACAAGGCAAAGCATTAAACTCTATCCACGACTAGATCATGACCAGACGTAACACATACTTGGAGATCCAACATAACCAAAACAAGGAATTACCCATAAGATACTCAAAATCATCACCTAGTTGAGCTAATCATGAATACAACAAGTGCATGAATAGTACTAATCAGAGACATAGGAATACAAATAAAGTCTACTAGAAAATAAATCCGACCGATTCCATATTCTACCGGTAGGTACACTCAAACAACCAAATAACCCAACATGTACTCCCCCTTAAGTCCCAAAGGGTACAAACAATGTGTAAGGATGAAATACAAAGGAGTGTTAGAATAGTAACTATGTGCCTGTACGTACCCTACGTGGTACATGATTCAGCCAGGACTGGATCCACGAAAACTATCCTGTATACTTACCTAGCCTACTCTATATACCTCTACCCCGGCCACGCAACATACTCCAAGCATAGCATTCGAGGTTAGAGGATCTGTGGAGGGATCCAACCCCACATATAAAATCCTCGTAAAATGGTATCCACTCCAATAGTCATCAAAACCCAAAAGGCCAAAGCATGGGTTCAGCCCATATATCATATTGCAATGAAAACTCATGAAGAAAAAAATCCACATCTCAATAAAATCCATCTATCACCGTGTACGTAGTATAAAAAAAACACAATAACCCAGCATAGTCGTACCATACCAAATTAGGTACGAGGTAATCACGTAGGGCTACTAACCGACCGAAAAGGCCATATCCAACTATATATGTACCCAAAAGGGGTCCACACCTGACCTAATCACACATAAAAGCTCAGGTAAAACATAAATAATCATCCTACCTATACCGTCTCTAAAACCACTAACGTTAATGAGGGGGATAGCTATTAAGCTCTAATTACTAGTTTAATCCCCTTCTCAACCTCACTATGGGCCAGAGTCTGCGTATAATGAAATGCATCAAGGGTGTTACTCCTACCCCAACCACACTACAGTCTAGAGTCGGCATGAAACACGCGGGCAGACAATTCATCCCCAGGTTAAGTAGTTAAGCTACAAGCCAGCTAGATTGGCCCAGATAAATAGGAATATCAGGACCTGAATAATCATCCCAGACTCGAGCTGGCACTTTATCATTCCTATACTATACTAATACCCAATCTGAAGAAATTAGACCATAGGCCACCTGGATTCCGATAATATCCATGAAAAATGTGTTGTAAATATCCAGAATCACATATGATGCTAAAATCATACAAGACTTTCAGAAACACAACCAGAGTGTCAATACGAGTAAAATAAGGCCCATATAGCTATATATAGAGAGGGGTCAAATCCCAACCAAAATCGGGTCTTAAACCTTAACAGCTCAAAAAAAATTATTATTCCCACGCAAGAGCACAACTCATACGTCTGTGGTACCAAATAGAGTTAAATTTAATGGTAGGATTAAAAGATATAGGTTCGGGAGGTTTGTAAAATAAAGAAATGAAGAATTACCTGGTAAAAATGATCTTAGAACCACCGTAATGCATTTCTACTGGCTAGAAACACCAAAAAAAACCCTTTAATTAGCTTGTTCTAAGCTCTAGATTGAGAAAAAATAAGAGAAATGGGTAAAACTTTGTAAAATGAAGAAAACATTTATATAGGCTGCTAGGCCTTTATCCCGATCATGGAATGGGCCTTTATCCTAATCGTGGAAGGGGCCTTCATGATTGCCATGCTGACCACCTCAACATCTTCGCGATCACAGCCCACTGCCACGCGATCACGATGCATCATCCCCCTTCCAGCTGTGATTTTGAGAAATTGAAGTTCGAAATGGAAATGGAGTCCAATTATAGAACTCCATATATGGAATCTTCATGTAAATAATTAGCAAGAAGGAGATTTGAGCTCATATAGACTGAGTAAGGCCCAAAAAGATACAACTATGAAGGAATTTAACCCATAGAACTGTCAGAGATCCAATCTACCAATCACAAAAAGTCACAAATGACTTAGGATGTCCTAAATAATGCTCTAAATGTAAAGAAATAGTGAGAACCACAAAAATATCCTCCAGAGCCATAAATATCCACCACTAAAGAAACTTTTAAGTGAAGGAGGAAAGAATACTCGAAGTATGGAATAAATATCAACATAATAACTCATACGATGATCCTTAACATATCAACAACCTTATTAACTGAAATATGCGTCCAATGAACTCGTATGACCAATATTTCTCTAAGACTGTCTCCTGCACCACTAACCGGTCACCCAATCAAGCTAACTCGTGATAACTGCACAGAGTGAATCTGAAACATATAACAATGAACCAAGGGGACGTGGACACTAACTCTAAAAGTGTGTCAATAATATGCAGGCATCCCAACTAACTTTTCCCAACCCTAACTAAGCCCGAAATCCATAAGTCCTCGGTACTAAACTCAAGAAAAAGGTATACCAATATACATAGGCTTCCCAATCTATCCAGTGTAAGCTGAAGTCTAAGCTGACAAGTCTGCCTCTCTATAACATCTCAAGTCGATTGGACGCCTGGTATCAATCCTTAATATTGAAGTACCCACCGATTTGTGAACTACCACACATACGATACATAGTCTCGAATAACACACCTCGAACACTGGATGGTCTTCTCAAACTAATTGTCTTTCCATGGGTGAAAAGACGTACTTCAACTGTTGATGTACCCATATCACACTGCACTATCTTCAAAATTGGTAAATACATTATGCACCCCTATTTCTGTGATAGAAATTGGCACCGCATATAGATGAAGAATCTCTCGAATAGCCAGCATAATCAGTACCTCTCATGAAGATGCATTCTATAAAAAAAGGAGCAGATTCTGCTAGTTGGTCCATAATGATCCATATACAATCATGATCCCATAAGTACAATTAATGATCCACCTCCTCACTCACTCAAGAATAGGAAGTCGCTACAACATATAGTCTGGACTATGATGCTCGAGCCGCATCTGTTGGTAGCTCAAGCCTCAGAAATAAAATCTCAAACGACATCAATGGACGCTAAGTAAAAACTATTGGTCTATGGAACTTTTGCAAGGCCAAATGTCAACCTCAACTATAATTGCAATTCGATGTCACAACACAACGTATCTTAAGGTATTGGAATAACTCGCTCACACAAGCCATCTTCTTGTGGGTGGAAGCATCGTGCTTATTATCCTCGACAAATCAAGATGTGAATCAAGTATCATTTTCTGAAACATCTAAAACTGGGATCTCATACACGCAAAGTACCACCCAACATAAAAGTATATTGATCTTCTATACATCTTCCCTAAGTCCAGATATATGGTATATCTGGTAAAATGGGCCTTACAAGAACGAGTTAAATTCAATCATCAATTATGAAGTTGAAAGCACCAATGCCTGTCTACATCGCGCCATCAAAAACTAGATGAAATTCTGTAGTGGAAACCTCCAATACTCAAGCCCCTCAGGTATAATCGACTAATAGTTTCATAAAAGGCAACTCACACCAACTGGAAATCAACAAAGTAGGTACCATAAATGATGGTTGGCCCGACCTACTATGCCAGCCCTACTCTCAGCCTGGAACTAAATCCATGCTGGAAGTAAACCCCAATGATCAAAATCAACCTGGAATCAACTTCAAACTGTCTAAAATGCAAGGAAAATAGTCACTCCAATGTAACCTGTAATACCACCCACACACTAGCAGTATCCTCAAATCAAGTCTAAATGCTAATTTATCATTGGCTCATAACACACATTCTAATAACTCAGTCATTGCATCATCCAAAAGCCAAATGTTCGAAGACAATAATCATTGCAGACTAAGAATGAAGGAATCTACAAAAACTCATAACTAGCTAATATAAAGTGCCCTAATTCAAAATATGGAAGTCCCTTAACTCTTATACAAAGAACACAATCATGGAAATGAATCATTACCTATCCAATTATTAGTCCTAGCATAATAATCACAAAATAATTAACCCAATAACTATGCATGTAGATCAAATTTATATGGTTGCATCCACTAACTAAAACTGCGAATGAATCACATAACTGGTATACAAAAACCCCTGAGGTACTACAATTTCGATCCACCACTAAAGGAATACTAACATCCACCAAGACGATTACACGCATGCAGTCTCAAAGACTAGTTACAAGAAACCACATTCGAGAGAACTCAAAGGATAATAATCAACCCCACAAACCCTGACATGGCGAAGGGTAAAGATAATACTCTGGAAACACTCACGGATCATAGAAACCAATAGAATGGGAGAGTCACTTACTCATAAAAACTGATCACCCTCTTCTTCCTGAATCAATAAATATAAGTCATAGTTTCTTGATTCACCACCTAAAGCTACTAAACAACTCACAGTCGAACAAAATTGTTATAGAATGACATGTTATAGAACGATAGACCTATAATACTAGAAAACACCCCCAAGTGACTACTGCCTGGCCCAAACATAAAGGAAGACCTCGATTGGTACGTCCCTTAGATCCCCTATCAATCTATCGAGATACATCGGTCATGACCAAGGAATAAATATATTAAAACAATCCCAAAGCTAAGAAGAGTAGGATAACTAGCCCATGCCCAAAAACTCACTAAAGTCGTCTACCACCGAAGGCCTAACTCTTCTATCTCACAAAATCTACAGGCTAAACTAGCCGAACAACTTAAGCCCTTCACTAGGATTCACCACTAAAAGGTTTCCTCCTTATGTATAGGAACAAAAGGACCCTACAAACACTATCCTCCACTAAAAGTAAGGAAAGGTAAGGGTAATCAAAATCTCATCTGAGATTAAACAAGGTCCACCTGCCAAGGGAATTCAGCTCTTAAATTGTACAAAAACCGCCTAACGAAGCTCCACAGGATCAAAATCCAGTCCTCCATGGAAATCACAACTCAGGTGCCACTAGATCCACGTAACCAAGGGCTAAAAAATAAAGGCTACAACAACACCTAAACCCAATCTATAAAACCCTAGTAACACTGACAAAGTCACACCAACACACATAACACAAAATAGAATAAATCAGAATCATGCCCAAATCAGCACAAGACAGCTAGACAGGGAATAAAAAATATTTGTACCATAATGATAACTTGGAGGTAGCTCTCCAAAGACATCTTTCCCATTTCTATGAACCACAGAATGAGAAAATATTGGTAAGATTTTTTGGTCATCCTGACTCACGCACCCATAACAAGAGCACTCCCTATATGAATAAACTACACCTCCAAAGACAAAACACATACTAGTAAAACTATCATGTACACCAAATAACTATTGTTGTGAGGCTGCCATTGATACTGACAGAATGGACCTAAGGCAAGGTCACTCTATAGAATAATTGTCCATTTCCCTATACTCATAGCAACCACGACCTCTGCCTCTCGGGAACTACTACTTATGCACTTTT
>JBDJHY010194869.1:0-11751 GCA_039654485.1 Withania somnifera | reverse complement strand
CTAAGATAACACTATTGATAATGTCGCCTGAGATCATATGTTACCAGGTTTGTTTCCCGATGCTTGAACTACCAGCAGGTAAAGTTTGAGCATTGTAGGCCCGGGGATATGTTTTAGTGACTATGTATCCCTGAGTGAAAATGGGAGCGGATTAACATGGACTTTGTTTCCTGACTCCCTTGTACTTCTAGGGGTCATGATTGTATATGAGTCATCATGGATCGATTTAACAAATACACTCATTGTTTATTGACTTCATCTTCTTAGGATGCCAAGAGGCATGCAATCTTGTATGTTAGAGAGGTGCCTCACCTGTATGGGGTGCCAGTTTAAATCATATACAACTGTCGTACATAGTCACTTCGCAATTCCGTAGGATACTATTTTTTTTAGATGGATACTTAGGTTGCTCCGAGTATGACCTTTCAACCAAAAAAACAGATGGATAGTCTAACAGGACCATTCAAGTATTCTAGGATATGATTCGAGCTTGTGTTTTTGATTTGTGGGTTGATGGAATCAACATTTGGGTTTGTAAGAGTTATCTTATAACAACAACTCCCATTCCAGCATCAAATGGCACCATTCAAGGCCTTATACAACAAGAGTTTTATATTACTGATCGATTGGTACAATAGTGTTGAGATTTTTCCTCAAACCTCTAATATGTTTCTAGATGCAACTAAAAGAGTTTGAGTTATTTAGTACAAGCTACAGACAGCACAAAGTCGTTAGAAGATTTATGTCGACCGTAGACTTTAACCTCTAGAGTTCAGTGTTGGGGACTTGGTATTCTTAAGGGTTTCACCCATGAAAGGCATTATGAGATTTGGTCGGAGGAGCAAGCTTAACCCCAGGGTTATCGGGCCATATGAGATAATAAAGTAGAGCGATGAAGTTTCCTAGAGGTTTACCCTACCTCCAGAGTTAGATTCTATTCTTTCTATGTTTCATATGTCTATGCTTTGTTGTTATATACCAGATCCCTCCCATATACTTCATTTTGAGTCAGTTTAGTTGGATGACCGATTGAGTTATATTGAGCAACCTAAAACTATTGTTAGCAGAGATGTGACACATCTTAGATCCAGAGACATTCCAGTTGTAAGGGTTTTTTGGACTCAGTGCCCAGTCGAGGAGGCTATTAAGGAGACAGAAAGGGATATACGAGCCTATTTCCCTTATTTATTTGACTCTCCAATTACTCATTTCCATAACTTATACAGATGAAAGTTCTTATAGTGGGGGATATTGTAATGATCTCAAGATTAGTTTTGTGTTTTTGTGATTTCCTTGTACTTAGAACATTCCTAGGACTACGCCAAGTCACTTATGAATTAATGGGATCGATAGGTTGGATCCCTGGCAGTTGTTGCAATTTAATTCATTTGCAAATATGGATTTTTTGGACTTATTTAGTTCATATGATCTTGAATGACGTTTTTATCGCTTCCATTGAGTTTGAAATATTAGTTACATAAACATTACATATATAGAGTTCTAGCATATGACCCTATTTCAATTCCGTGTGCATTTTTTAAAATATTCCAAAATCTATAAGGAATTGGTCCTTAGGGATCGATTTGTCGGCCAATAGATCGATAAATCGGTGGCTGATAAATCGGTGGTAAATAAATCAACCAGTTGATTGATAAATCATGTCGTGTTGATAAATTGGCCAAAATGACTAATTTGTCGGCCAGTCGGTGGTTTTTTAAATAGTTGCCACTTTTCTACACATTTTTTTAAATTTCAAGGATTTTTATCTTGATGTTAGTGTGAATTAATGTTTATTGAAGGTATTTGGTCATTTTATAATCCTTAGAATCTTGTTATGGTGGTTCTATGATCATTTCTACCAGCAATTCTTCATTTGTTCTATGATATAAAAGTTCCCATCTTATATATATATTTCGTTTCTACTTTTAATTTGAGCCCTATTTTATACCATATGATGTATGAGCTGTGCTTTACATGTTTGTATTAGTTTTACCTCATTCTAAGCTAGTTGGGTTTTCAGACCCCTTTTTAGTTTGGATTTTGACCCTGCTATTTATATAGCAATATGAGTCTTATCTTACTTGTATTCACACATGGGTTAAATTTTATTTAGCCTCGCGTGATTTTGAGTTTGTACATGACTTTTGGATATTTAGGCATGCTTCTTGAGGATATCATTGGGTTTTAGGTAGGCTACTGTCTACTTTGTTTAGACTTTGCGTTTGAGTAGTATATGTATGGTAAATTGCCAGCTCGGGGCGGGGATGACCAAACATGCCCTAATATTCTTATTATTCTATCCTATAGCCTATTTAGCTGGCTCGTACCTTAACTATTTACCCAGGGGTTATTTTCCCTACACACGTGTCTTACATCGACTCTAAACTATAGTGTGGTTAGAAGAGGAGTAACACCTTTGATGCGTATTCTTATACTCTTGTAACGCTGACTCTAGTCAGTAGTATTCATGAACATACTGTATTTACTGTCAGCTTAGCTGGTTGATGGTCTTCACTTTCAAAGTAGTCCTTTCTTGTGTTGGTCATGTTGGAGCTCCAAGTATGTGTCACGGGTGGTCATGAGTTGCTTCTGGCCTAGGTCTTGTGGGCTGTACCCTTATAGTATCCCTCTTTTATGCTTATTAGCTAGTATTGTACCTACTAGTAGTTGATCCTTCACTATATTTGCTAACTGCTATTAGTTATCTTGTTTCTACTGTAGATTTTGTGTCGTTGTCCTATTTGCTATAGATCACTCTTTACCTTGCTTATACTTATTTTTTCCTGGTCAGAATATGATGCCTACTAGGTACCTGTCATTTTTCGTACTCATGCTACACTTCTTCATCTTTTCCCATTGTTGTTCCTTGCATGACTTATCTTGACAGACTCAATTGTGCGCACTTTCAAAGACGTTTATAGGAGATTTCGGTGAGCATACGATGTACTTGCTGGACGATTTTCCCCATCATGGGTTTTATTTTGTATTTTCTTCATATAAATGCTCTACAACCATGATACTAGGTTTTGGGGGTTATGTTTTGTTGTGTTTTTTTATTTTATACTTGTACTGTTCCTCTTGATCTCCTTTATTTTCTTTGAACTCTTGCTACTGTTCCACCGATACTTGCTCTAGGCTAGGCTTACTTGTCTACAAGTAAAATATAGACGCCATCACAAGTCGAGTTTTGGGTCGTGACAATTATTTTTACATAGAGTTAACTCTTAATAATTTTTCAACAAAATGACCTCGTATCGGTATTTTGTATATGCCATTGAGTGAAAAAAGTCATTTTTATATAGGTAGTATAATTGGTTTGTGTTCATCAGGTTCCAAATGCATTTCAGGCTTTGTTTAAAGTTTGATTTCTTAACTGAATTGCTAGTGTGTTATCTCTAGTGCATGTCGCACCTATGATGTTTTGTATGAATAAGAGATATTGCACCTGCAATGCCTTGTATGCAGTGGTGATCTCTCACTTGTGAGCTTTGTTTTGTACCTACGAGGGAGGACCTAGATCAGGTTCTTCGCACCTGCAAGCTTTTGGAATCACCTATCACATCGTACATGCGACCCTTCCTCCAAAGGTGTGATTTCCCTATATGTATAAATACACTTCAATTAAAAAATTTCATCTCTTTAATAGTTCTTCTACTTCAAAACATTAATAAACCTCCATTAAAATACATGGGTCTTTGTATGATCTATTGGGTAATTTTGGTAACTTGATTTCTTTGACTTTTCATTAATTATTGGGGAATACTTTGATATCTTTTGATTGGAGTTTTGGGTTCGTAAGGCCATAGGCACATTTTGACCCATATTTTGAGTCCCACTATTTCATAGATTTATGGGAATCATCTAACTCGTATTAACTTGTAGATTATTATTTTACTAGTTTGGTGACCATTCGAGCATATTTGTGCATTTTTGGAGTTTTGGAGCTGTCTTAACATCTCCTACTAAATTTTTGTGAACTTTTCTTCTGGGGAAGGTAGGATATTGCATACTATCTTAGACTGGGCTTATATGGAAAATAATGATAGTAATAAGAACCCTATGGTTGGGATTTTAAAGGTTGTTACCCATTACCATGTTTGCTTCTTTAGTCTGCTTATTAATTATGTATTGTTGTTGCATTAAAGGTTATAGTTGCCTTGTGACCCTGAGAGGTCTTGATAGAGACTCAAACATAAATGGTGGGATATTTGGGAATGTTCGTGAGTTCCAGACATCGACTTGGCTGGTTATGCCGTCAATTGATACTGAGCCAAAGCATGGTCGTTAGGATAGGTTTGAGCTATTATTTGTAGTTGAGCATATCATACCATGCAAACTGGTTCTTTATGCATTGATTTCTATTATTGTATGGCTTGTACTCTAAGAATTTGTTATTTGATTTGTGGTTAACCAGTACTCTGAAAACTAGTTATATCATTGATTTTTAAACCTCGCATGGACTTGTGGGCATGTTTTCAGTACATATGAGATTAAAATGAGTATTTTGAGATATTTTACTAGTTTTCTGATAATATATGAGATAATGAATGTGTAACCACTTTTTAAATATATTACTAAACTCGGTGAAGCCTAACCACTAGACATTGATGATTCATACCAGTTGTAGTCTCAGGGAAGCTCGAGCACCTATTTTGAGATTTCAATGATTTAAACTCGGGGAATTACGAACACTCATTTTTGCACTGATATTACGAGATTATAGTGTAAATTCAGATAATTATTAAGATGGTATGAGTGCAGGCCCTATGTGGACCCTTCTTTCCCATCACTATCATACACATGACAAAGGGAGGGGTATACAATATGATTTTGGGTATAGAAGAAAACCCTTCCATGGGTATCCCCTTGCCAAACCTATAGGTACTAGAACAGGAGCATACACAACTATATTTCATATGTAATAGTTCCATGGGTATCCCCCTGCCAAACCCTTCCATGTTTTCATACTTTTTTTGTTCAATGTATCTTTTGGTCGTAAGGGAGGCCAGTGGGTGAGCTTTACTTTTTATATCTCTCGATATTATGGGTTACCGTGGGGATTCTCTTTTACTTATTATTTCACTAATTTGCTATTATGTGTTAGAGTTATTTCTGTTGGATTTCCTGTTATGCCTCCTTATTGTGATACTTGTTATCATTAGCTACCCCTTCTATTCCTGTTATTTAAGGTTACTGGTATAGCGCCACTTTTATAATTATTTGTACTTCTTATTAGATGAGCATGGATTCAGGTATGTCCTTTCCTTGTTCTGCTTGAATTTAACTTGTTGATAGCTTGTTACTTAGGATATTTATCTATCTTATCCTGTTAGCTAGCTTCTGTACTTGCACTAGTTTCTTGGCTTTTGTAGATTGTATTACTTATCTATTGATTTACTGCCTTTATTTACTATAAATGCTCGATCGACCTATGATACCAATGGGTACCGATTGTTTTGGTACTCATACTACACTTTTACATCTTTTGGTGGAGACTCGACTATGAGTGGTCTACGTTGATTCTTGAATTAGGCCAGAGATTTCCAATTGCTGAGGTAGATGATGACACTTGGTATTCAGATCTTCTCTTTTAACTTTCCTATTATACTTTTACTAATATTGTTCTGAGATAGAATTTGTCTTTCTATATCAGACGTTGTATCTTATTTTTTTATCTCTTATATTGGATATCAATTTTTGGGGTGTTTTATTGACTTATTTCGACTTCCGCTTAAACCTGTCCCTTTTTTATGTATTTTATTTTTCTTTAAGCTTACTATTCTATCCTTGTGTGCTACTTGGGTGGTTCTTCTATGATGGGATGTATGTACCCTTATGACCTAAGAAATCAGGTTATGAAAAATTGGTATCAAAGCACTAGGTTCAGTGATATCCTCAGCAGCAATAGGAGATGATGCACATGTTGCACTGCTAGTCAAAGCGCCAGATAAGAGTCCAACCCAATGTAAAGGATGAGGTTGAGTATGTTATAGTGTATCGACTCAAGCTAGAGCTACTTCTCAAGTTAGATCTGCTGATATTTAGACTCAGTCTTTACTAGCTCATCATCCACCAGAGGTGCATGGATCAGTTCCTTATTATCCCATTCCTTCATAAGTTCCAACCTTAACTTTGGAGATTAGAGGCTTTCTGTTACAAATTTTGGGTATGTATGTCCAATCGGCAGTAGGGGTGAAGACTTTAGCCCCAACTTTCTTCAGTTTGAGTACAACCCCAACACTAAGTAATCATGTTCATGAGGTGACTCTGGAACCTAGTGTCTATGGTTTGAGTATTTCTCCTACTATCTCAATATATCCGGTTCAGTCGCCTTCAACATCGGTTCATCCATCTTCAACATCAGTAGTGCCTACTCCATCCGCCTATGTATGACTTTGATCAGAACGCATTGGGAAGATTCTTTAGGTTGGGTCCTCTGACATTTTTAGGTATTTTAGGAGAGAACCAAAGGTAGTTCATTGATAGATGTAAGGAGGGTTACAAAACCTCAATTCACCTGAGTATCATGCTGTGGATTTCTCAGTATATCAGATAGCTGGCCTCTATAAGGAGTGGTAAGTTCTTACTATTCTACTAGGTCAGTTGACTCTACTACTGTTACTTGGACCTTGTTTTGTGATGTATTTCTAGAGAGGTACATCCCTAATGCCGAGCAGGACCACAGGAAAGAGGAGTTTTACAGACTTGAGCAAGGTTCTATGTTGGTTTCTAAGTATGAGGAAGAGTTTCTTAGGTTGTTTGCTTATGGTTTTAGCTATATTTGTACTAAGGTGGAGAGGGTCCGTCGTTTTGTTCATGGATTGGATTGGGATATTCATTGTTATTTTGAGGTACTAGTTGCTAACAAGTCATCCTTTCAGACTATTATGGAGATTGCTCATACTATATCTTACTCATAGTGGTAGAGTTAGCAAGGAGAAGAGGCCTCGTTTCAGGGTTTCTTAAGTGGGTCAAGGCATGGTGGTCAATGTTTTTGTTCATGGGGTACCCTAACTCAGCATCATCATTAAGGGCAGTCAATTCATCCTATTCAGCCCTCTCTGTAGGCTACTGGTTTTGGTTCCTAGGGTTGTGAGGGTCAGTCTTTTTCTCTAGTAAAAGAGGGGTTTTACCTCAGGTTCATCAGACTATAGTGACTATTCTTCTTCTCATGGTTCCTTTGGTCAGGGTAGGTAGGTGGGTCCATGTTATACTTATGGTGGTATGGGAAATTTGGACAGAGATTTCCCTTAGGTAGGCATTTTTCATCCCCATGCTATTCCAACTTCTATTCTAGCACAGTCGGTTAGGGTCGTGCCACCTCATGGCAAAGGTGGTGGTGCTCCAGGTCGTGGTGCTCCTCAGCATGGTAGGGGCGTTGGTCGTGATGATGGTCATGGCAGTTGTTGCTGATATTTTTATGCTCTACTAAGGGAACTTGAGGCAAATTCTTTTGTTGCTGTTATAACATGTATTATCTCTGTGTGTCATCGATCATCTTTGGTTGTATTTGATCCAGGCTCAACTTCTTCCTATGTCCATCTTATTATGCTCCATCTTTGAATATGGTTAGTGAGCCATTGCCTGTTCTGTTATCTTTATCCATTTGTCATGACCTGATTTATCAAGTTATAAGTGCACCTACATCCTACTGTAGTAACAACAAGTAGGAAAACAAAAGTAATATATAGAAGTGGAAGATAAAAGCATAAATAAGGGTAAAACATGCAAAAATCTAGTATAACAAAAGAATTCCTAAAACCTGGTAAACCAGTACGTAAGACACTAAAGAGTAAAAAAGGATCTAATATAAATACATCTGTTTGGAGTAAAAAATAAATAGAACTAGTTTGATAGGAAAAGAAAAAGCAAGATCTTGAATGCCGAAGATCACCCTCTACCTTAAAATCTAGAGAGTAGCACAAACTTCAGATAAAACCATGCCCACTAATATCCAGATCTGCACCAGAAAGATGCAGAGTGTAGTATGAGTACCAAATCAATGGGTACCCAGTAAGCATTGTTGGTTGACTGGGCTCATATAAGAAATAAAAGTAGTAAATAGCAAATAATGATGAATATTCACAAAGACAAGAGAGTATATGTATAGACAAGTAATGTCAGCAAAAAATAAATAAAGGCAATGGGGAGAAATAATAGAGCTAAATAATCATAATAAGAGAGGAACCTAGATATAAAATGTAAACGTACCTGAGTCCTCGTAACAGATAATCAAACAATAAGAATAAGTAAGGGAGGTGTATTGTTACCTTAATATAGGGGAAAGGAATGAGGCATAATCAAATCGAGCCGACATATAAACATATCTACTAGTCAAGACAAACCTAAGTATCACTAAATAATAGTCAGAAATAAAAGATAGAGAGTAAATAAACAAATAAATACAAGTAGTCACACTTACCAATTGTTGCCCCATCCCACCAGAAGATATTTCAACCAAGAAATAAAGTGCAGAAAATTAACACAAACATTATTACAGATCGTAATAGTGTCTCAAATACTTTATGCATCCCCTTTCAGAATATATGGCATTGTGAAGGTGGAACCCGTGGGAGTTAAAAGACATTCCATCCCCTTCTCTGACTGCAAAGCGAACTAGTAGGGACAATGGAGACCCGCAAGCCACATATTACTAGAAACCAGATCGTATAGATGGAATGTATGAGTCTCAATTGTCCAGCCGCAACCAGGTTGTCAAGAACTCAATATCCATGTCCAACTGCAACTGGGACTAAAATCAGGTAATGGGTAATACTCAACACATGACCGAAGCTATTAGTGCTAGAAATTTCATGTACTCGCCACCAGATTTTAAGGTCTGTCTATCCAAGGTTTAAAAATAAACAATACAGGGATCTTCTCCAAAAAAAATGTAGAAACGTTTTCATAAAAACTCAGTTTCATGATGATGAGATGCACAATCACAAATAATGGATCACAAAATGTCCTACCAACCTTGCGCAGGCTCGGGATCATTACAAAAAGAATAACAATCCAAATGGATGTCCATGACTCACATACATTTCGAATAATCCCAAAAGCTATGTTATAGATTTATTGCAGACCACTTGGGTCCACATAGTAATCTATAAAAAAAATACAACACCAGTATGTAATCAAGACCCGAACAAAAGAAGTAGACATGACCGAGGGCACTGACCTAAAATTCCCAACGCAAGGCTGATAAATAGTCGTATTATTTCCATATAATACAAGTCTAATATCGTAATCCATAGACTACCTATCATATGAAGATATGCTCACGCATACTAGGTAGAATAGGTCGCACTACTTCAAAAATAAAAATATGCGCAAACGAGCTTGAACGATCACGAAACTAGAAAAATAATAACCTACATGTTAATATAAGTCAAACTATATGCATAAAGCTATGAAAATAGTTTGGTTTGAAATACAGATCAAAATGGGCCTTCGAGCCCGTGAACCTGAAATCCAAACATAAGATACCAAACTATTCCCCACATTGTAAGGAACTCATATAAAACATTTAGAGCTAAAATGGGAAAGAAATAAGATTGAATCAATCAATAAAGTGAGAATAAGGTTGAAGAAATTTGGGAACGAAATTCAATGAAATTAGAACGAAATCTTAGTAATAATTGAAGAAAAGATGATAAGAAATAATCCCCAAGTTTAGATCCTTTAAAATGAAAAAAAATAGAGAAAATATGGAAGAAATAAGTTTAATAACAAGAATATAGTATAGAAATAGGTTTTTGATTTTACCCAAGACTTGAATCTTCAAAACTTGGTCTCCAAGTAAAACTCCAAAGAGATAAAATCCTTAAAACTTGGTCTCCAAGTAAAACCACAGATAGAGAAAATCTTCAAAACATAGACCCAAGTGAACCCCAAAGTTTGAGATCAAAAGAAGAAGAAATGGAAGCTCAAATACCCAAAATGAGTGGAAAAATTTTGAGGAAAACTATGAAATTAATGAAGAAAGTTAACAATGGATATAAAACTTACCAAAAAATTGCTTGAAAGGAAGAAAAATAATCCCCAATCATTTACAAGATCAAACACTAAATTCACTTCAAGAACTCAAAAAGAAATCAATAAATGATGAAATGGGTTAAACTACCATGTAAATAAAGAAAATTGAAGAAGATGACTTACCCTAAGGATCAAAATCACTTTGAAGGTGTTTAGAGAGGGTATTGGAACTTTAAAATGGTATTAAATATCTTTACAAAATCATATAAGGGTTTTCAACAAAGTAAAAAGATCCAAAATCCCCTAAATAACCCATTTGATACTTTTCAAAACAGTCTGTATGGAGGTTCGTACGTTTTTGACAGCAAATAGACCAAAATTCAAACGGACTTTCAAAACTTGTTAGGAGTCCCATATATGAAATCAGTATATGGTTTTCGAGTGTAAATGATATTTTGAATTCAATGGAATAAAAAAATATTTGCACAGGAGATTGTTTTGCTAAGATACAACCAAAAAACCTTTACATAAAATAAGAATTCATCCGAGCACTCAAAATGAGATGTATATAACTGGGAACCAAACCAACACTTTATATAACATAAATTTGACATTCTGCAGCTGATGGAACTGTCGTAATTCATTTTCGACTTCATTTTCTAGGAATATTGACTAGAGTCAATGATATCAAAAAGCTTTAAAATAGGAAAACAGACATATCAACCAGAAGAACAACCTAGGAACCGAACCACCAGTCCTGATAAGCTATAAATGACATACGGTCACTACAGGAATGCTCTAGGATACAAAACAACGCTAAAAAGCCAAAACTATAAGAAGGGTTATTATAACATCCAATACTAAAAAGACTTTTATCACCGAAAGTTAGAAAAAAGGGAAAAAGGAAGGCATCAAACTCTAAGACAGGGTAACATGAACCACGCAAGACCCACTCGGCCACTCAAAAGGTTTCCCAAGGCAAGGGAACATATCTGTAGGATTCCAACTGCTAGAAGGCCAAAAATAGCCAATTTCTCAATATCACCCAACTGAAATGATCACAGACCCTCACATAAATCCTGAAAATGCAAACACAAGTGAACAAATTCATCCCTAAAATACCCAATACATAGATGGAATAACCTCACGGTTTCAACTGAAGAGAAATAAGATGAATGCAAAAAGGAAGTCCAAAACTAGAAATCAAATCATATCACTTCACGTAAGCATAAGACAGGAAATCACTAACGAACTCATCACCTTCAAACCAAACCCAAAACCCAACACATCATCTTGTAAAAAACCCAAAAAATCTCATTATAACCAGTCTTAACCACTAAAATCCAAATACACAAGACAATTGCTAACAAAATAAAACTTAGTCACCAACTATGAAAACCAACCACGACTTCGAAGAAACCTTGAAGTTGAAAAACAAACCACATACCTAGGTATGACATAATAACCCTCAACATCACACGAACTCAACCCAACTAACAGAAATAACTAAAACCACTCACCCAACATAAATCAAACTGGTAGGAGCGAACATACTAACTCAATCAGTCCAATGATCATAAAATAAGAAACTCATCAATTATCTGATAGCAACCCAAGACAACACATCCTTAAAGAGGGAAGGCAAACTTGCTACATGGACTGAAGTAATTCGATCTCGGTGGAAGTTGTCATGAACTCCAATACACATAAAAAATCCTCATATAGATGGAATAGGTAAAAACAATGGTTCCCCGACATAGGCTAAGTGTAAGC
>JBDJHY010194831.1:0-11752 GCA_039654485.1 Withania somnifera | reverse complement strand
GGACTTGACCCTTACCACTACTAAACCAACCAATGGGAGATCTGCAACGCCTGTCATACAAGGCCTCAAATGGAGCCATCTTGATACTAAACTGGTAGCTGTTAATATAGGAAAACTCTGCCAAAGCCAAGTACCTGTACCAAATAACTCCAAAATAAAAAATGCAGGCATGCAACATATCCTAAAGTAGATGAATGGTCCTCTCAAACTGCCCATCTGTCTATGGGTGAAATGCTCTGCTCAAGTCAACCTCTGTACCCAACGCTCTCTGAAGCGAACTCTAAAACCACGAGGTGAACTGTGTGCCCCAATCAAATATTATAGAAAATAGTATCCCATGAAGTCTAACTATCTTATCGACATATATCTCAGCCAACCTCTCTGCACCCCAATTCAAACTTATCGGTAGGAAGTGACTTGGTCAACCGATCCACGATGAACCATATATAATCAAACCCTCTAGAAGTACGAGAAAATCCTATGATGATATTAATAGTAATCTGCTCCTAGTTCTACTCAAGGATAGGGAGCCTCTACATATCACCACCAAGCCTCTGGTGTTCGAACACTACCTGCTGACAGTTTAAACGCCAAGACACAAATGATGAAACAAACCTCCTCATACTTCGTCACCAGTAATGCTTCCTAAAATCGCGATACATCCTCGCAATAACCAGATGGATAAAGTAGTGGGACTCACACAGCAAGGTAGGAATCAGAAACCCTCGGAAGAGAAAGGTGGCTATAAACCCATATTACACCATCATCATCCATACTAGCCCAATTAAGATCACCCAATAGGATCCTCTCCCTCAACTAAACTAGACGTGGGTCCTCATACTGGCTCTTTCAAAACTGGTTAGTCAAAGATGATTTGGGATTAATACAGGAAAAAACTCACTCCATATCTGAAAGATCTAACCTAACCATCATGATGACCAAGAACAACACATCCTGAGCTTGTAGCCTTTTAGAAAGAGGTACTGCAACTAGGATACCATGACTTACCACCTTTTGTCTCAAGGTGTCAGCAACCATGTCAGCCTTGCTCGGATGGTAGAGAATAGTCCAGTTATAATCTTTCAGGAGCTCAACCCACTTCCTCTGCCTCAAGTTAAGCTCCTCTTGATTCAGAGTGTACTGCAAGCTATGGTGATCAGTAAGTACCTCGTAGTGGACTCTATATAGGTAATTCCTCAAGATCTTAACCACAAAAACCACTGCTGCCAACTCTAAATCATGGGTGGGGTATTTTCCCTAATGATCCTTCAGCTGCCTCGGTTCATATGCTATAAAATAGCCCTACTGCATCAGAAAAAACCCAAACCAATACCCAAAGCATCAAAATATATTATAAATGGATGGCCATGACTATCAAAACAAGGACCAGAGTGGTAATCAGCAACTCCTTCAACCTTAGAAAACTGGCCTCACATTCAACTAACCACTGAAAAGGAACATCTTTCCATGCAAGTCTAGTAAAGGGGATGTGATGGAAGAGAATCCCTGAATAGAACAACGATAGTACCTTGCTAACCCTAGGAAGCTACGAATCTTAATGACAGACGTAGGTTAAGGCCAATCACAAACTACTGCAACCATAGCTAGATAAACACTGACACTGGCACCCGATACCACATAACCCTTAAAGGAGATGAAATCCTCATCTGTTGGTAGCCAGACCTCAAATCAATCTTAGAGAACATCAAGGCTCCCTGAAGATGGTCAAACAAATCATTGATACGAGACAGAGGATACTTATTCTTAATAGTCACCTTGTTCAACTGCCTATAATCAATATAAATCCATACGGACCCATCCTTCTTCTTAACAAAGAACATCGGGGCACCCCACGGTGATATGCTAGGAAGGATAAAATACTTATCAAGAAAATCCAGCACCTGAACACTTAACTCATGATGCTCAGCCTGTGCCTACGATATAAAAGAATGGAAATGGGCTTGGTGCCCAACTCAACATTGAGAGAAAAATCTATATCCTGCTTAGGTACATGTCTAGGAAAATAGGCAGGGAAGACATCAACAAACTCACTAACAAGCGGCATAGTCTTAGGGGAAAGGGACTCAGCACTAACATCTCTAACATGGGCTAAATAAGAATAAAAACCACAAGAGACAAGTCTACTGGCTCGCTAATAAGAAATAATTCAAAATGACAAACGACTAGTGGGACTGCGCTACACTACAAGGGGTATGCCAAGTATAGATAAGGTCATGGTCTTGGCATAACAATCCAGGACTGCATGATAGGAGGACGACCAGTCTATGCCCAGAATCATCATAAAATCTTACATAGCCATCTCAATCAAATCAGTACTTGTGTCGTGACCCTAAATAGTCATCAGACATGAAATGTATACCTTATCCACCACTAAGGCTGCACCCACATGGGTAGATACACTCAAAGCTATAGGCAACCGCTTACTGTCAACACCCATTCTCAAATAAATATGAACAAAAATGTAGGAGAATGTGGAACCCGGATCAAATAAAGTCAGTGAAAAAATCCCAAAAATAGACAACCTATATATCACAAATGCATCAGAGGCCTCGCACTCAGCCTTATCAGGAATAGCATAAAGCTGATGCTTCTCCCCCCCACGCTGTGCGCCCAAGTCCTAGCCTTTACCTATGGCTACCCAACCTCCTCCCCTAGCTCCCCAAATAGCTGGTGGCCCTCCTCTGAATGGTGTTGCTGAGTGCAATGGATGGATAGGAGCATTAGGGTTTGAGAGGCCTAATTCTAGGGGTATGCCCTGCCATAGTAGCCCTGGCCCCCACACTTATAGAAAACATCACCTGACTTGAACTAGCCGCGGGACGCCTTACAAACTCAAAATTAGGCCCCTGACGGGTTGGTTAATCTACCTGCTACAAGAGATCTGGTTTTGTCTGCTTGGTTGGAATCTCTGGTCAACATCATAAACCTCTGACTTGGATCCTAAAAACTTGCCATGATAGCGCTGCCTCTTATCTCTATCCACTTGGGCCTGGCGAGTCAAGATCTTCATATGACGAGCATGGTATGAAACATCAAGAAACAACTTCTGTAACACTAGAAGTAGCTCAACATGGCTTGGTAAATCAACCGTCAATCCACAATTAAAGCTGTGAATTCACTCCTTCTTAGAATATATCAGGTCTCTAATATGTCTCAATAAATCAATAAATTATGCCTTATACTCTGGGACTGTCATCGAACCCTATATCAATCCTTTAAACTATGCCCACGTCACCCCAGGAACACTTCGAGTCATATACTGAGCTAGAAATGCCTCTTTAAACTGCCCCCAAGTAGGCGGATCTGACCCTAGCGGTCTATAATCTTGAAATTTCTGCCAGTACCGACTGGTGGCACCCTTAAGTAGATAGGATGTGAAGTCTACCCTTAGAGAATCTAGAAGTACTAATGTCTGAAGGCACTCCTCACAAATAGTAACAAACTCGTGGGGATCCTGCCTCTATGTTTTCGAGAACCTAGCGGGGGCAACTCGAAGGTAACGGTCCAACATATTCTGCACCTCGAATGCAGGTATAATAGGAGCTAATGCTTGCGCAAGGGAATGGCAATAGTCTAAAGTAGTGCAACCAGTGGTACTGCTAGTGGTGATGTTAGAGCTGCAGAAGTTGGGGGAGGCGATACACCTTATGCCACTCCCTGAGAAGAAGACTTCGACATGTCTGCTGCTATACTGTCTAACATATGAAGCATCTACCACAATAAGTCTCTGAGAGTAGCAGGTGGTGGCTGAACAAGCTATGAAGGTGACACAGAGGGTGCCTTGGCTATAAAGTAGCTCAGGCAGCAACAACCGATAGAGCATCCAACGCTACCCCTTCCTGGCTCACTAAGAAAGGGTCCCAATCTATCGAAGATCCCCTGGTGCAGACCATCTGCAAAGGAATTAGGTCAAGGTATGTCCAGAAAAGAACGAATAACAACACATGATTGGATTCAAAAGAAGGCAGTGTTTCCTAAGGTACCTCGTAGCCTCCCGAAGATCAGATGCAAACGTCTATGCATCGATCAACAAGATTCTACTAGCCACTTGCTCCAATGTTAATGATATCGGTGAACCTAGGCTCTAATACCACTCTTCACTATCCAAAATCTCAGGTCATGATGGCGTCTACATCCATACGATAGACGAGCCTAACCATACAACCTGGAGCTACGCGTAATGGGCTATAGACTATCATAACAACTAATGTTGTAAAGAAAAGCATATAGAATTTATAAAGAATGGAAGCCATAAGGAAATCATACATAACCCAAATCCCAAATCCTGGTGTTAGTGGCATGTGGTGCTACTATACAAAAATCTAAAGCTACAACATACAAATAATTCCTGAAAATATAATATAATATAGGTCTTGCTATAGACCAAATAAACAGAATCAGGGGAACCACAGTCTGCTCGGAAGGCAAAGCTCACCATAATCTCCGTAGTCGGCTAAATCTACTCTGCACAATCACGCCACCGCTAATAATTCCTGTCGGTATTTGTACAACCTGAAAAGGTACAAAAGTACAACATGAGTACCAAACAAGGTACCAGTAGACATCATCGGCTGACTGGGCAAGTAATAAAGTCGAGGAAGTAAAATAGGTCAACGGTTGTAAAGAAGAAGTAAAAGAAGTAGCAAGACTAATAATAAGCAGTGGGGAAAGATATCAAACGTACCAGTATAGATCTGCAGGAACTAAACATGGTAGATGTAATCTACTGAGACCAATATCCAAAACCCAAAATGAAGTAAGGAAATATACCTATAGTAAAGCTCAGTCAAACCCCACCAATAATGATACCATATACGCATAAACCACGAATAAAGAACAAATAGAAGAATGTCACTAAATAAGGAATAGAAAGTAGACACACAAAACCTACCTGGCATCCCATACCGCTGGGAAGTACAAATAACACAACAAAACCTACTTGGTGCCCCATCCTATCGGTAAGCACAAACAGCATAACAAAACCTACTGTGATCCCCCTTAATCCAAGTGAGCACACACCAAACTGAGGGAATAACGAATGATGCAAGAAAGTAAAGTAGAACAGTACCACAAGACATACACCCCCTGTAAGTGAAAATAATCAACATCGGACACACACCCCCTATCAGTGTCAATAATCAACATTGGACACATAAACCTTGTCAGTGAAAATAATCAGGGCCTCGCCCCCACGACATCAGTACCAAATCTTAGGGCCTCGCCCCCTATCATTGCCAAGTCTCCAACCCGAATAACAGATATATAAAAGTATCCACAAAATAGTAATAATAAAATGAATACCAATGAAAATGGAAAGTAAATGGAGTCTAGGATCGGTCAAAGGAAACCAACTAAGAACTCATCTTACCACACTTGTCGCATAAAAGCTATAACTAATTCCCAAGGCCAGTGGACTCTACATGGTGGAACCAGGACCCTTACATACAACCCTTCACCCTCTATAGCAAGAATATCAATAGAAATACAATGACCAACCTAAAAACCCATCCCACACTACTAGCCATATTACAAAAATAATGATAGTAACCCAATCTACAATGCACGAAAATAAACCTAGCCTACTTGGATACCGGTGACAATCCCGGAAGTGTGCACACCATAGATCTGAAGCTCATACACAGTTGATACCACCCAAAACTAAAAAAGATTACAAGTCCAGGGATCAAAATATAAATAATAAGACTCATATTTCAATTACCAATTGGGGTAAAAAAACGAGCCCAATAGCATAGAAAAACAAACTAATTATACTAGCGCATACCCTTCAGCCCAGAAAAACAAACTAATCGAAGAGTAAAACTAGGTCTTAATTAATGAAACCAAAAACATTTTGCACAATAAAAGAAAAGCAGAAAAAACAAGAGCAACCCAAAAAACCTAGCACCGTTAACTCCCACGATAATCTACACAACTCCCCGCAATTCCCCAATACTTGAGACCCTCAAAACTTAGCTCATATACTTAAAAAGAAACCAAAAAAACAAAAATCAACAAGCTATAAATGAAAGGGGAGATTCCATATTTATAGAGTGCAGGGGGCCGCAGGGGCGCCTATTGGCCGTAGGTGCGACCTCGCCTGGGCGGATGCCTAGGTGTAGAGGCAAACTTTGCAAGGGTAGCCCCTGGAGCGTAGGGTAAAGCTCACCAGGGAGACCCAAGGACTGCTGGTGCGGTCTGTGACCTACAGCAATACAAGGAAAATGTGAAAACTCCGCGTGGTGTATAACTAGCATCTGGAGTCCAATTCTAACAAACGAAAAGTACCTTTTTAGTGGAAAGCACACCACAAACTTAATGAAAAATGATGAAACATCCATTAGAGGAAAAAATATCCCAAACCCAAAAGGATATAAAAAGAGCCTAACTAAGGACTTCCACAAACCTTTTCAAAATAAGGCCGGTAAGCAAACCAATGGCTTAAATAGCCCAAATTATACATTTCATAGCTGAAGGAATTGAACGAATCTTGTTCCAATTCTCTAATGATCAAAAGACCACCTAGGCTCCAAAATGAGATTTGGCTTGGCTGAATTTCCATAAAACAACCCAAACTAAACATGAAGAGCCTAGGGCACGAACTTAGGGTCCACCTAGAACAAAGTTGCTATTTCGGAGCTAACGAAACTATCGATTCTGAGTGCATTTACTACAATTTCACTCTTTATTTCCACTATTTCAAAACTGAAACATCAAAATAGGAAAAATTAGATAACAAGAAAATGAGTCACCAGGGCACCGAGCTACCGGTCCCAGCAAGTCATAAACGACTTGGGAAAACTACCAAACACCTCTAAGTAGAGAAAAACATGAAATTTAAGAAAATAACCGAGTAGGTCATTATAAGATTTCCCCAGCGACCCTTGGGCAAACCCTGCGCAATCTCCTCTATGCCTAGGGCTTTTCCCCGACGAGGACGCCCTAGCAAGCCTCCTTTTACCCTAAAAAGGCCACCCAAAAGAAAAAAAAAGGCACCCCATCGACCAAAAAAAGGTGCCCCAGTGGCCCAAATTGTCTATATAAAGGGGTTCATCTCCTTAATATTCAGCCGTTGGTTTCTGCAATTAATTCCATAGACAACTCTTGATAGCTTGGTTTTGAGTGCTTTGAAATGAGGGGATTTATGGGTAGTTGCATGTGAGATCGTGTGATTTCATGGAGAATGTTTTCTTGAGTATTTCTCATTCTTTCCGCCTCTTTTAGCTTATATAAAACACCCCAAAAACACCCTGTGGATGCCACAAGTCATCCTTAGCCATTGAGTCACCTCAAGAGCCTCAAATAAACCACTGGCTAATGGATATATCTAAACATTCACTCATCAACTGAAGAATAATACAATAACAAATTCTAAGCTAGTGGGATGTCTCGCATATAAAAAATAATAGTGAAAGAATATGAAAACTCCAAATCATACCACTACATTAAGTGTCTAAAATCCTTTAAATACTAAAATACTAGGCTTCAAGTACAAGTTCCCATCTAGCCTTAGAAATAAGTAAATGAATGTAGAGAAAACTAGTTTTCTATAATTGAAATAAAACAATAGTGTTCCTAGACCATGGGAACTCACAAATACGCAAACACCAAATGATAGTAGATCTAGTAAACCTTGAGCATAAGGATGGCTAGACTGACCTACATGTGAAATCATGCAACGAAAGAGTATGTAGTCAATACATTCAATATACTAATAAGAGGGAGGGGGAGAATAATAGGAAATATCAACATGAATAACAATATGAGTGTAAATGGACCATGATTATTTTATGAGATGCATGACAAAATAACAGTTCAAATCAATTGTTCAATATGACAGTAATATTGAAGTGTAAGAATTAAGCTCCATTGAAAATCAAAAGTAAGAAAATTCAAATATCTGACATCAAATCTTACATGGAGGGTTGTATAAATGACATATACGACCATGTGAGCGTACATGGAATTCATTAATCTATGAGATGAAGGAGAACTTTGCTCCTCCACAAGCTCCATACCTAACAAATAACCAAGTATATCTAACTAAGTCTGGTCTATCACAATAAAGACTTTTAGAAAAAATGACATCCTATGGTTGGCAACACAATTATGACATCAGGTATTTCAACCAAATCTAATCAGTACTAATACTACTTCTAAAACATAAACTGCTCCTGACTAGACAAGATTAAAGTTATGTCTAGGGAAAATCTTATCAACTATCTTGATTTTTCCTTCTGGGGAAATTTATTGTCAATTCTTACTCAATTTAAAAAAACCATACATGATCCTAAATCTTAGGAAAATATCTTAGCAAAATTTCAAATTTTCAATATTTATGACTCAACTTGATCAAATAACCAAGTATAAGTTTAACCCTCAAGTTCTTGCACAAGTTAAATTTACAATATATTAAAAGTCTTGGATAAAACATTTAAATTATCAATAATGATGTGAGTATTTCAAAATTCATGCAATGTTACTAAAAAAAAACTAATAAATCATACCATGAATAAAATTCACAACTTAAGTATTAAGGATTAACGAAGAAGACAAAATACTTTGTAGAAAATTAGGATTGGGAAACAAGGGTGTAAGAAAACCCTTGTTCATGAACCCACACACCTGAAACCTTGAGAATTGGTGTTGGAATTTGGATAAGAAGGCTTTTTCTTGAACTACTGTTGAAATTCTAGTTCATAGTCTCGGGAGAAAAGTTACGAAGATATTATTTTCTTTTGTTAGAGAATGGAAGTTATGAGGAGGAAATAACTGGTTTGGATATTTATACCACCCTCTAATGAATATAAAAAAACATCACTTATCCTATTAAAGATTTGGGAGTTATAAAAAAGTTTCTGGGAAAAATAGGTAAAAATTGGGCCTGACAGGTTTCCACGGGTGGTTCCAAGGCCCGTGGAACCCTTCCATGGTCCATGGAAGTTTTTGTGAAAACCCCCTCCCCCCACTTGAGGTTGAGACACTAGAGGCAAATAACAGTCTATTTCACGGACCATACTTCAGTCCACGGTCCATGGAATGACCCATAAAATCATCCCATAGTTAGAAAAAAATTAATAAATATTTGTCCCATTCCTTGACTCAAACCATGACCCATTGAACCCTCCCATGGTCCTTGAATCTGAGTAATTGAAGTACTTTTCACTGATTTGGTTCCATGATTTAATCCATGGTCAATGGAACCCTAGGTACCTAGGCTAGTTCCAAACTTTGACGAAATTTCACTTACACTCTTTGTTTCGTCCACTAAAGCCCTTGCATGATTTTCAAGGTATTTTAATAATATTCCATGAACTAGGGTATGAAATACATGAACAAAAAAACTAACACTGACTAGACAATTCTACACTAATAGAAGATGGGCTGAACACTACTATACTGACATTATTCAAAATGAACACTAAAATGTGTAAACGAGGTTAATTGACCACTACTATGCTGACATAAGCAGAACTGATCACTACTATGCTAACATGAGTTGAACTAACCACTACTTACTGGCACAATGATGACTGATAAATGGATGTATTTAAAACATCAAGTGTTAAAAAGAACTTTTAAACTCATCATAAAGAAGGAACTCATAAGTAGAGTAAAACTGATCCTTATTTAGTTATGAAAATTGCAAGTTTGACTCTGAGCTACAATCTCATTATGTCATATTATGAAAAACTGATAGTTTATAAATAACACTTCACTTTCACGAGTATATGTAAAAATTAGTAAACATTCGTTCTAGAGTATTATAAAACTCATTTAATACATCTCAAAGCTCATTAATTTTAACAAGGTAAAAGACACTTGGTAAAAGAAGACTTCAAAATATTGATATTGAAAATGTGGTAACCTAAATAAGTGATAGTAAACCATCTGATCAAACATGTATTCTGGCTTGTGTCCTAGATGATGGGTGAACTATACCCATCCAAAAGAATAGAAGTTGATCATCTACCTAGTGGATCCACTAATCCTCACTCTAGCTAAATTAGGCCATCAAAACCTGTGGTGGCACGTAGTTTATGTGATAGGGCCGCTTGCCTAATCCACTCTATGCTAATGCTAATCCAAAAGTTGAAATTAATTTGCTACTCTTCTATGATGACTTAGCCTCATTGTGCAAAATTGTCTTAGAGAAAATCTATCCTATAGTGATTGACAGATTACTTCATAAAAAATTATTATTCTTTCTCGACCTGTAATTCAGGTATTATCTGAACTTGTCTTGAACATTTATAAAAATTCAAAATATAAATATTTTCTGACAATCTCTAAAAAACAAGCTTATACTTTATAAAGCCTGGAAAAATTAATGAAAAGATAACACTTCATGCAAGAAGATTTAATCTTGAAAATTTAACAATTCATGAATATTGACCATGCATGAGGATTCTACTAAAATTTCCTGAACATGACTCTAAAACATCAATCACTAATGACTAATTCAAAGTTTGGCTACAAATAAATATGACATGCTACTTCATCAAATAACCTATATAGACATGGACCTTCATAAACTTGAACTCATCAGGATATGAAACTTTATGAATTAATAAGTAAATACCATGAAATAATACTAATAACCATCGTGGAACATGCTAGGAGAGATAACTTCATCATACAAAGATAATTGGGATAAACCCAAGAATTTCAACTTGAAACTTGAAACTGAAAATAAGAGGGATTTGACACAAGGATGGAAGGCAATACTTGATTAAGTCACAAATAACTTAATTTTCTCCAAGAATATTTTAGAAGAACTGTACAATGAGGATGAGTTCCAATATTTGAGTTCTTAAATATTTTGATTTACTTTTCTTTAAAACCTCTGACTTGTAGGATGGAATCTTGTTAGAAACTTATGATTAATGATCAGAAATAGTTAAGTGTAATGACCTTCCTGGTCATTAATGATAAATACATGATGTTTTATAATCTAGAGCATTTTGATAGCTGCCCTAATTCATTTTTAATTTTTGGACCAATAGTTCGGATCCTTGGCGACTTGGCTGAGAAATATCTCGAATTCTCTATTTTAGAGCCTAAAACGAAGTACCCTTTGACCAAGTCAACTTTCCTTTAAGAAAATCTTAGTATTTAATTTTGACAGTTCCGTTAGCTCCAGAATACCAAACAAAGTCAATATTGACCTTAAGTTTGTGTTTTGGAGGCTTCGTTTGCAAGTTTTATGAAATGTTGGATTTTACTTAAGTTTATATCATAAAGAGGAGCTTGGGTGGCATTTTTATGTTCAAAGTTTTGGATTAGAATTTTGATGCTTCCAGTAGCTTCCGAATGATAATTTTAGGCTAGGTGAGGTTTTGGTACAATTTTTTGACTTGTCATTGCATTTTCAAGGTGTTGGTGGAGAAGTGCACTTTTGGCTACATTTGGTTTGAGGGGTCATCTTATGTAAAAAAACCTTAGATTTTAGTTTCATTAGTTCCATTTAGTCTGGAATGTCATTTCATGTTGTATACATAATTGGATTGTCAAAATTGGACTCCATTTAATCCCCAAACCCCTGGGTGGAATTTCTAAAACTTTGATGTAGTGACCTGCAACTGGTACAGTGTAATGACCCTCATGGTCGTTTATGATAAATACACGTTGTCTTGCATCTTAGAGCATTTCAGCAGTTTCCCCAAGTCATTTATGACTTGTTGGGACCGACAGTTCAGATCCCTAGAGACTTGGTTGAGAAATATCTCAAATT
>JBDJHY010194820.1:0-11752 GCA_039654485.1 Withania somnifera | reverse complement strand
TAATGCCATAGCCCTAGAACCTTTACAATTCTTGAAGTCTATATTAGTGTTTTACATCTTAATTTATAGTTTATATTTCAAGTTAGTTCAATCAAATTAATATACTCTTCTAAAGTCTTAATCAATATTTTGGATCTAAATCCTTCCGTAAATTTGTCAAGAGAATCAATTATATAGAAGTCCCTGAGGGTTCGACAATTCGGCTAGCAAGAGCCACTATATTACTTGTACGATTGCATACACTTGCGTGTGCATTTGGACGCAACATGAGTCTAAGGAGACTTCTCAAAATGGAGCTCATATTGAAAATGGGCAATTGGAGCTTGATATGAACAGTTCCCATGGATTAAGTATAGTCATGGAGGACCCCCTTCAAGAGGAACTTGATCAAAGTGTGAACTTATTTACACGAGGTGTAGGGTAAAGAAAGGGGTGTTTATCTTGGTTATTGAATGTAGGAGTAATGATAACGTTATAATTTGCACAATGGTTGAGCTACTAAATGTTCCTACACAAAGGTATCCCAAAACTTACAAATTCCAATGGCTCAACACGACAGATGAAGTGAAGGTAACCGAGAAAGCAATTTTAAATTTTGGCATAGGCAAGTATCAAGATAAAGTATGTTTTGATATTATACCTAGATGATCTTGTCATATGTTACTTGGTAGGCCTTGCTTAATTGATTGGGATGTCCAGTATGATGGGATGTCCTACAATACTTATTTGTATTTGAAGGACAAAAGCGTGCTTTTGCACCATTGATACCATACCAAGTGAGTAAGGATTACAAGGTATTAAAAGAACTCCGGGAAGCCTTTGAGGGGGAGGAGAGTGAGAGAAAGCAAAGGGGGAAGGTATTGTCTTAATAAGGGGAGTTACATGTTATTGATGAACCAAGAAGTGAACTGAACGTATAGATAAGGAACGTTCCTTAGTGGGACTCGTCAACACAACAACCTTGTTACAGACTAACATGGATACTAGCATCTTACCTACTATTCCCTTTTCTCTTTTGCAGGTACATAGGATAAAAATTCCTAAGAATGAGTCCAAAGTAATTCCTCACCCATAAAGAAATGAAGAGCCTTAATACATGGAGAACCATGAGGCACTTGAAAGCTTCCCAAAGGAAAAATAGTTCTCCAAGAAAAATAACCAAGGTAAAGAAGATTCCTCATGTATTTCTAAAGGTACAATAACTACTCTTAATACCTCTACTATTGTCAATAAACATGATCATAGTGTGAGTATAAGTAACAGCTTAATTATGTTTGTTCTTGATGAATCTTTTCCTTGTATTGACAATGTACAAGTTCAGGTCGTGGAGATACTAGTTGATCCTTTAGATACTAAATTAATTCTTCTAGAAAGAAAGATTCGAGTCCACCTAGTGTTTAAATATGTGCCTTGATTGATAGTGCCTTTTTATGTGATCGGTCTCTACAAAGTGATACTATTCTTGTTGAGGATGTACAAACACTAGTTGATCCTATTAATGACTGGGTTGACTTTTCTTGTGAGGCTAATTCATATCCACCTAGTGTTTCTATATGTATTCTTAATGATAGTACATTATCATGTGGTAATGCTTTTGATCAACTTGGTTTGGAATATAGTCCATTAGTTGAGGATATGTGTGTTGTGTCTAGTGAGCCTCAACTAAGTGATGAAGTTTGATAAAATTGATTATTTGATTGGGAGTGAATATTTGGGCAAGTCATGTGTTGGGTATCCTATTTCCTATCTTTCTCATAGAGATCTTATTCTTAATGAGGTGTCAAAAAATAATGTTGGTCTTTTTTAGAGTGAACTTACAT
Organism: Withania somnifera; assembly: GCA_039654485.1. Taxonomy (NCBI): domain Eukaryota; kingdom Viridiplantae; phylum Streptophyta; class Magnoliopsida; order Solanales; family Solanaceae; genus Withania; species Withania somnifera. The sequence continues at coordinate 9,932 of JBDJHY010194820.1, read as the reverse complement.
ATATGAAGTATTCTTCTTTGATTGATAGTTCCCTCTTTAAGTATAATGTCTTATTTGAATATAATGATGAAATCACTCCTTTTGAAATGCCTAGTTAGGTGCAACATGATGATGTGGGAACTCTTATTGTGGGTTACCATATTTATGAGAACCCACTATGGAATGAATACATCACTCCTAAAGTTGGAAATCTCATCCTAGAAGATGAGAGTACACTTGTAGGTAAGGACCATTTAAAAAGAAAATGTGATCTTTGTTCTTTATTTTCTAATAATTCCTCCTTGTGTGTCCTAAATCCTGAAGACATACTAATTGAGGACACTCCAGATTAAGTTTGTTCTAAGTAATGCCTTTCTTTATAATGTTCTTGCCTTTGAAAAAGAAGGTGATATGTGCTCTACCATTGACTCTTTTTCTTAGGTGGCCTTCCACTTGATGGTTTGTTTGATTCTATTGAAACCAATGGTCATCTTACACTTGAGGCCCCCAAAAATGAAGTTGATTTAAGAAGCACATTTCTCTATTACCTATTTACATATGATGATGCTTATATATATGAGTTTGATTCTTATGTGCGTAGGAGGAACAACTAGGCCAATGGGATTTTTGTTTATCCCTTTTCATATTGTGTCTTCCCATTTGACCATAGTGTTGGTTTCCATTACCTTCATTGTAATGACGATCTTGGTCTTTATGACAAGCTTAATATGAGTTTTGTTGTTGGCATGTTTTGTTAAGTGAATAGTAGTAGCACTTGTTCGTTATATATGATTATCATTTGGTGTTATTACTTGATCTTGTGAGCTTAAATGTAATTTATATGACAATTTTTACAAGGAATAACTTTGTATTTGACCCAAGGGATTATTTTGAGCCACTTTGTCATTATGTGGGGTTGACATGTAGTCGCAAGGTGTGGGTTGACCAAGTATGTCAAGCTTGTCTTATTTGGGTTCCATCATTAATGACCTTGACAACTTGGTTAACTTTTGAGTATGCTCTTCATATTCTACACCTTACTCTCTATCCTTTGATATTAGGGATTTTTTGGTTGCCCATTATGTTGGATTTTTGTGTATATGACATTGATCATGCTAATCTTTCTTCTAAACCTCATATCATGGGGAGTGTTGTGGTTTGTGTTATGCTTTGTCTTGTAGATGTTTTCTTGAATTTGAGGAAGAATAATTTTCAAGAAGGGGAGGATGATACGAGATGAAAAGCACCAATTATACTAGACCTATACTTGGATCCAAGCCATGGACAACATGAAGGCACCAAATGGGACTCAGAGTGCAAAGGAAAGCAATATCAAGTTTGGAAGATGATTGAAACCTAAGGGTCAAATTGAAGAAAACCCAAACTTGAGGGGTCAATTTAACGTGTTGGGTCACTTTTGGGCTTAATTATAATTAGTAAAACTTAGAATAGTATAAATACCTAGTCTTTCATTATTTTACTAAGTCTAGTCAAGTTTGGATGAATTATGAATTGAAAGCTTAAAAGCTTGTTTATATTATCTTAGGTAGTGGTTGGATTCCTAATTAGGTTAGTTGTTAGCATAAATCCTTTAGTTGAGCTATTAAAGGTGAATTCTTGTAATTGCTCATCGTAACTTCTTTATTTGAATTGATCATCGAGTTACCTATATTGAGGATTCAGATTGGTTTCTCATGTTTAATTAAATTGGGATTTGCTTTGATTTGTAGGTTCATTTGGGAGGTGAGGGTATTGAGTCCCTTATTTCCCATAAACCTGTAAATTATCGTCAATTCTACATGTCTTTTTTTTTTTTTATATTTTTTTGTCCCTCATTTTTTCCTGTGATACATAACCCGAATCGCATCAAAATAAGTATCCAAAATGAGTTGAGAAAAGGCGAAGGAAACACGAGGGATTTCTTTTTCTGAACTCACTATTAAATGAAGGTGTGGTTCTTAATAAAATAATTAAAAAGTTCACTTCTTCTACTAATGTGGGAGAATGCATCTTCCATAGAGTAAGAGAAATATTTTATTTTCCCTCCACTTTACTTCCCTCCATTTTTCATTCAATTGGAATACTAGAACCTAAAAATCCTCCACATGAATGAAAAAAGACTATAAGACAAAAGAATATACGGATAAGTGTGTAATTTATAAGCAAAGACTAGTTGCATTTGGATAAGTAGGTTGCCCTTTAAATTTTTCATAGTGAATTTATATCGAATGCAATTGGTCAATTGGTAGACGTCATATCTTTGAACCATGAAACTTAATTGTATACCTAGACAATACAAGTCACCTAATTAGCCTTTAACTATCTATAATGCTCATGATTTTTTATTTTGTCCATGAACACTGCCCGGTTTCATGAGTACATAGAGAATTGGCCTTTCTCATTCTTCTTAAAGAGGCTTACACTTAACATTCACATAGTGATTCCTAAACATTTAATTTCATAGATAAACTATTTGGTCATATCTATAAAATTTGAAAATCATTAGAAAGCTTAAAACCTTAAACTATATCCTTATTCTAAATATTTTTTCCATCACGAGAATGGATTGAGTTATTTGAGAATGTTGAGTCGTCATACATAACATTATTTGATTTTCTTGAAACTATATCTTTATATCTACATTCTATTAGGTAGAGTTACCTCCATGATGACTTATCCTAGGCCTAAACCATTTCCTTTGATGATCTTTCAGTTGCCTCTCTAGTTAGGCCTTTACTAAGTGGATCTGACACATTATTCTAACTTTACATAGTCAATAGTCATAATGTCACTAGAGAGTAGTTGTCTAACAATATTATGTATTCATAATATATGAAACAAGATTTTTCATTATACATAATTTTGCCCGCTTTTCCAATTATCGCTTGACTATCATAGTGTGTACTACATGTGCCAACTATTTGAGTCAGAAAGAAATATCTTTCAAAAAATTCTAGATCTATTCAACTTCTTCACCAACCTTATCTAAAGCAGAGAACTGCAATTCCATTATAGAGAGAGCTATACATGTTTGTTTGAATGATTTCCAAGACACCGCTCCTCCACTAAGAGTAAATACATACCACTTGTGAATTTAACTTCAGATGATTTAGTGATTCATTTTTCATCAATATATCTTTTATAAATTGCGGGATATTTATCATAACATAAAGCATAGCTTTGAGTATGTTTTAGATACCCCAAAGCTCGTTTCATTCTCATTTAATGAGTTCGATTAGGATTACTGGTGTAACACTCAATTTATTATAACACTTACTATATCTGATTGAGTATAATTTATCATATACATTAAGCTTTTCAAAACTCGTGCATATTTCAATTCTGAGTCACTTTCACCTTCATTCTCTTGAAGTGAAAAGCTCATATCTATTGGCGTCTTGGTAATATTGAAATTCAAATACTTAAATTTGTCGGTTCCTTTTTAATGTAATGAGACTGTGACAATGTTAAACTTTAAGGATTTCTGTGAATTTTTATCCCTAATATTATATCAACAACTCTGGAGTCTTTCATATCAAACTTGCTAGCCAACATACGCCTAGTAGTATTTGTTTTAGAAATACCTCTACTTATGATCAACATATCATGAACATAATAACAAACAATGACCTTATGATTCAGAGCTTTTTTTAATATAAGCACGTTTATCACACTCGTTGATCTTGAATATATTTGCCAATATTGTTTAGTCAAACTTTGCATGCCATTATTTGGGTGCTTATTTCAGTTTACACTGCGATTTAACAAGTTTGTTCACTTTCATTTTTCACTTGGAATCACAAAATACTTAGGTTGTTTCATGTAAATCTTTTTCTTCAATTCTCTATTTAAGAAAGTTTGTTTCACATCCATTTGATGAATTTAAAGATCATATATTGCCGCTAGTGCCTTTAACACCCAAATGAATATTATTCTCGTTACCGACGACTATGACCTTCTTTTTATCTCTAACTTTACCAAAACGTCTTACCTTATATTTGTAAATAGTTCCATAAACTTTCACTTTTCTTTTTAAAGATCCATTTTAAACCAAAAATCTTATTTCTAGGAGGAAGATCAACCAATTCCTAAGTGTGATTGTTTAAGATTAATTCAATCTCACCGTTGACTGCTTCTTTCTGAAATAATGAGTCTACATAACATGAATTATTTATAGATTTGAGGGTCATCTTCAAGAAGAAATGTCAGAAAATCCTATCCAAAGGAAGTGGCTTTACTAAGTCTTAAATTCTCTTCGTTAACCATATTTTTTTTGTTCTTCCCAGTGTTTAGATTTTTTACTTGATGACTCAAACTCAGTTTTATATGAATAAATATATTTAAAAATTATTATTATATAATTAAATTATCCTATTAAAATTAATATCAGGATGTTTGAATTCATGAACTAAATATGGACATGCTTTACTATTTGTAACATAGTATATAAAATATAATCCATAGTCTTTGATCCTATTTTCACCCTTTTAGGTGGATAAATGTGTACTTTGGATAAATATCCCATACTTTGATATATTTCAAGTTGGGTTTCCTTTATTTTATTTTTCATATGAAATAGATTGTGTTTTTTTAGTGAAAAACTCTATTGAGTATTTGGTTAGCTATAAGAATAATTTCTCTCCACACGCTTTGCCGTAAACCCGATCTTATCAATAAGGTATTCATCATTTTCTTTGGTATTTGATTTTTTTCTACAATTTCGTTATATCGAGGTGCGTATGGAATAGTAGATTGATGGACGATTTAATTTTCTAAATATATCTCTTCGAAAAGAGATTCATACTCTCCATGTCTATTACTTTTTATCATTCTGATCCTTTTAATTAACTGCTTTTATACTTTAATTTTGTATTATTTAAATGGTTCAATTATTTTATGTTTACTATTAAGAAAATATATATAGTAATATCGAGTGCAATCCTCAATAAAAATTATGAAATATTTTTTCCCACTACGAGATGGTGTTGACTTCATGTCAATAAATGTCTGTGTGAACTAAGTCTAAGGAATTCAAATTCTCTTCAATAGATTTATAATTATGCTTAACAAACTTAGATTCAATACATATTTGATATTATAATATATTAAACTCAGAATTTAGATAATACTTCTAAGCTTAACATGTCCCCAAACCAACATGCATAAATCATTTGACTCAAATGAGTAAGAAGAGATATAATTTTATTCGTATTAATGGATATTACATTTAGTTTGAAACGACACTTAGTTAGGTAAATTTTTCCTACATATACTTTATTCTTATTACCTATAACTTTATCAGAAACAAAGACACACCTAAATACGTTCTTAGTTAGAAATGATATTGAGACCAACTTCTTTCACAACGTAGGAACATGAAGAAAATTATTTAGAGTTATGAACGTTCTATATTTCATCTTCAATGATATCTTGTATGTTCCTTCAACCTTCTCTACGACAGAATTAACCATAAAATAATTTCATTAGATCCAGCGAAAGCATAAGATGCAAATATATCCTTGTTGGCACAAACATGATAATAATGTCCCACACTTGGATTAGTCTACAAACTCTGTTTTTAAACTTAATAAATCTAAAATCATGTTCCAAGTTTCCACGAGTAAGGGTATGACTCATACCTAGCTCCCTCGAGTCCTACAGTGACTTGTCTGATGCTATTTGACGAGATACTTTAAGCTTGAAATCTTATTCCCATGACCATCAATGTGTCCTTCAAGTCATATAATAGAGTTATGAGTCATAAATCCCAAATCCTATAATGTGATTTTTAAGGAAAGCTTTCTAGTGGACCATGAGAGGATTCCACTAGTCGTACCCTAGACCTACGAGTCGTAGGTCTAGTCATCTACACAGTTCCTGGCCTAATCCAGAAGGTGTGATTTTCTATCCAAGGTTCCATGAGAGGGGTCACGAGTCGTTATACCCACCTATGAGTCGTAGGTCCACTTATAGGTCCCTACAACCAATTTTAAGTTACATTTTATTAAGGGCAGTTTAGTAATTTTATTTGTCTTTTTAGCCTAATCCTATGTTGTTTTGTCTTCCAAAAGACTTAGGCCTTATTTGTTTGTACTTAATGGATGTCTGAATCTAAATGGTGCAGACCTTAGGCCATTAAGTGCATTTGTTTGCATTAAGATTTGGCCATGTAATTGGTCTAAATAGATCTTACTCATTAGGATCTAACAAAGTCTTCATGTCATTAAGAGGTATTCTTGTGTAGATAATGGTCACCACCCTCTATCCATAATTACCAACCATCATTACTAACTAGCTGTGCCATAATTACCACCACTACCATTGTCAACCACTATTGTTGACGTCAACCACCATGCACTACCATCACCACCAACCACCTTGCCATCACAACACCATTCTACCTACCACCAATAATAACCACTACTATTAACTGCTATCATTCCTACCACCTCTATCATTATAATTATATTTATTGCCGTCACTGCCACTGCCACCTTCGCTATCACAACTACGACCAATGCCTATTACCAACCAAATGTATTATCAAAACTTGGACTACAGTTAACTACCACCAACGCATTGTCAACCATCAGACATTTTTGAGCCGCCACCACCATTGTCACTGTGGCCACCACCTCCACCATCACTATTATTTATTGCCACCACTATGTCAATCCCTATTACCAACCACCTCAACCATCACAATTTAGCATTGGGGACAACTACCATTAAAGTTTTATTAACCACCACACATTCTTTTGCCATCACCATTAACACCGCCAACTACTGCTATTAATAAACTTTGCCATCATATAAGACATCTATCACCAATTATGACTCTCACTACAATATCAACCACCTTTATTATTAACCGTCACCTCCACGATCACTAGTCATTAACACTAACCATTACCATAACCACCACCATTACAAATCGTCCCCATCATCATTAACAAACATAAATCTTGTCATCTTATATCAAATAATAATTTTCTTTAATTAAATCTATATTGTTAATTTTTTATTTAAATTCTATATTTATTAGTTTATAAATAAATAATTATTCATATTTAGATATTGAAAAATAAAGTCTTAATCGTTCAGTGTTTAGATCTAGAGACAACATCTTAATCAATCAGATTCAGAAATCTTCATCATAATGAAAATAAATAAGGACTTAGTATAAATACCAAACAATTCTACTACATTCACTATTTATCTAATTAGATTGAGGCTAGAGTTTCTCAAGGTTTTCTGTCTAAGTTCAAGCACAAATACTAGGGTTCATTGTTCAAGTTTAAGCAAGAGTTCAACATTTCATGTATGTGGGTTATAAACAAGGTTCTCCTTTCAATCTTGTGCGCAACTACCTAGTGTTTTGGTTCATGCTTATAACTTAGAGATTCTAGGTTGAACCCTATAATTATTATTTATGTATAAAATTATGTATTTTATATACTCTTGTTCAGTAATTATCATGTGGCATGAGTTCATGATAAAATTGCATAAATTTCTATAATTTGAGAAACATGGTCTAATTCGTGAGTCCAAGTCCTTTATATGGAGTCTATATGTCTTTTGTTCATGATTTTTCAAGGTATGGTTAGTTTTTGGGTTAGAAGCATGCTTCATGGTCATTGTTAGGTTTTGTGAATTATAAACTAAGAATTTTGGCTTTTAAAGTATAAGTCTTGTACATGAGTCAGTACAATTAAAAAAAGTTCAAGTACAAGAATAAGATAGTGGTATGACAGAGGTAGTAAGTTCATGAGATTCATAGGCCCTTATATGATCAAGATAGATAGTATAAGTTCATGATCAATTTTAGGAGTAGTATTAGCACCATAGGGATATAGGAAACTTAGTCCTTATCCCATAACCTACATTGCTAAATGTAGGATGTTCATGGCCCATATCGGTATATATAGTTCATGGCTCTTCCTTTGGCAGGCTTGGGATCTTACCCAACATAGGGAGATATGTTGGACCTCATATCCAAGTGCATGAGGAATGTCAGGTATAGAACTTCCCAGGTTAGTTAAGTTCAGTTGTGTGTCAGTAGAGGTAAATAAAGCTTTTAACTAAAGTATATTTATTTCTTGGTTGTTACTTTTGAAGTTGCATTATTGTTGCTTTACTTGAGTCAGTATTTGAGGATGGTTAGTTGATAACATTGGGCATAGCTATTAACTATTTTACTCCTTTATATAGCCAGTTTTCATCCTTGCTCACATATTCAGTACATTTCACGTACTGACTGTATACTTTCTATGTTTTATGTTACCCCATATAGATCCTACCTGTAATTCTAGCACTTAGGGTTAACTCAGATCATCATCCTTAGGATATTAGTAGAGCGGTAAGTCTTTATTGCTTTGGGGACCCAAGAGACAAAGATTTACTCTATTTTTGGAGCTAGACAATAATTATATTTCCTTATTTCATTATTTAGATACTATTTCGGGATCTTGTCCCAGCAGTTTTAGCATATAGTGGCTTTCAGAATGATGGTTTATTAGTATTGAATTTGAGTTTATCATTTTATTGATTTATTAATTATTTACTGATGTGATGTCCATTAGTTATTCTTGTTATATTAATGATATTTCTTCTGCTGAGTGTGAATGTGCGGAGCTTTAGATGAGCCAAGGTTCTGTCCATGACTGCTAAGTTAAATTAGTGGCTAATGATGCCAGTTTCACCTAGGGGTGACTCTGGGGCATGACAAACTAGGTATAAGATCATTAGATTAAAGTTTCCTAGATGTGTTTGAAAGCTAATGTTAGGTAGAACCTTAGTATGAGCTGTAGCGTACTAATAATAGAGAGGTCACTGAGCGTGTATGAAATGTTTCCCTTTGTTCATGTTCTATTTTATTCTTTGGAGTTTAACTACAAAATTTCTCTATTCTGACTGGTGCTTTATGCATTTCAAATTATTCCTCCATTCAGACAGGCAACTAGTCAGGCCAGAGGTCAAGGTCAAAAGAATTAAACGCCACCAGCTACAGAGCCTCAACAGCCAAATAACATCATAAATACATACTTTAGAAACATGATGCACTTGATTACTTATACAACGGTGGCACAAGCTCAACAACTAGCCTAGTATCCAATAGTTGAACTAGCATCTCATGATGATAGAAAGTAAGCCTAAAGTTTATTATCATAATTTTTGATACTTCCTGGTGAGGTTTGCCTAGTGGGGGTGAGGGATTTCCCAGGGTTGAGTGCTTTAAAATTCCATGGTTAGAGAGTTTGGAGGATCCTGAAAACTATAGAGGAGGTTAAAAGAATATGTGAGATGATGAGGGTTATTGATTGGTATAGGGTGGATCTGGTAGCATATCAGCTGAAAGATGTTGCTAGGTCTTGGTATGGTATGCAGGAATAATAGAGGGGTAGGAGAAGCTACGCCTCTTGGGATGAATTTGAGGAGGCATTTATGGTTAGGTTCTTCCCTAATGAGAAGATGAATGAGAGGGTTAAGGAGTTTCTGAGTCTAGAAAAGGCGTTATGATAGTGTTTGAGAATAGTATATGCTTTACCAATCTCTCTAAGTATACTCTAGAGATAGTTTCCAATATGCACAATTGAATGGACATATTCATATCAAATCTCTCTATTTATTTAACCTAGGAAGGGAGAGGAGATATATTTGCTGCATCCAGAAGCACACACAAGTGTAGGTGGTCGAACGAGTAATATAGTGGCTCTTGTGAGCCGGATTGATGAACCCTCAGGGACTTATATTTAATTAATTCACTTGACAAAGATAAGTAATGATTAGATCCAAGATATCAATTAAGACTTAAAAAGATTATATTAATTTAATTAAAACTAACTTTGAATATGAACTAGAAATAAAGATGTAAAGCACTAATATGTAACTTCAAGAATTATAATGATTCTAGGGCTATGGCATTACTCACACACACACATCTGAACTCTAAT
>JBDJHY010194790.1:0-21381 GCA_039654485.1 Withania somnifera | reverse complement strand
AAATTCTCAATTCATAATGAGATAACTTTCCACAAAACATCTCAAACTCAAAATGTAGACCCCAGAACACGAACTAAAGATCCCTCTAGACTAAAATTGGCATTTTGGAGCTTACATAACTGTTGAAATTTGATTTCAAATGCCTCTTGAAGGAATGTTGGCTAAATTTATTAAGTACCTGAGTTCAAGCTCTAACATAGGCAACGTGAGATATATCTCAATGAATCTTTAGTCTGCGAAACTACCGATCACAGCAGGTCATAAATAACCTTGGGTAGCTACAGCAATGCTCTAGAACACATGGTAACACATAAAAAAACCTAAATAACCATAAGGGTCATTACAATATTCAGTGCTAAAAAGGACATTTTTCCTCGAAGGTCAAGCAGATGTAGGGAAATATGAGATAGAAGGTACCTGACAACTCGAACAGCTGTGGGTACTGCATCTACATCTCTCGATCTCTCAAGTGTCCTCCTCAATCGTACAGTGCTCCACTGCACCCTAAATACTGGGATCTATATGAATATCAATATCCTAACAATCCTATCCAAAGCTACTAATGGCTCCTCAATAAAAGACTAATTGTCATCCAACTGAACATAATCCTCAGGGAGAATATGAGATTCATCCGTAGTATATCTCTGCACCATAAAAACATGAAAGACTGGGTGTATAGCTGAATACATAGAAGGAAAATCCAAATGGTAGGAAACAACACTAACTCTCTCAAAAACCTTGAATGGCCCAATATACCGCGGGTTATGCTTGCCCCACCGCGGGTTATGTATGCCCCACCTACTAAACCTAATTACACAACACATAGGAGACACTTTTAGGAAGACGCAATTACCAAATCCAAACTCTAAGGCACTAAGTCTACGATGTGCATAGCTCTTCCTCCTACTCTACACTGCCCCTAGTCTATCCTTAATCCACTGGACCTGGTCGAGAGAATCAGGCAACAAGTCTATGATCTAAACCCTGGCTTTAAAACTGTCAAACCAACCAATAGACTACCTGCACTAACTATGATATAATACCTTAAACAGTTCCATTTTGATGCTGGAGTTTTAGTTGTTATTATATACAAACTATGCTAATGCAACATGCTAATTGTACACCATGCTAAAATCCAGTACACACGTTCTTAACATATCCTCGAGCCCCTAAATAGTTACTAAAACTAACTATTGGTCTTCGGATAAAATATTGATCTTAATCGAACCTCAGTATAAAAATCTCACTAGATAGACCTACAGAACTACGAGGTAAGATACGTGCCTCAATAAACAAATAGATATAGTAACTCCATACAACCGTAAAACCTCATGAAGGTAGACATATGTAAGATTTCTCCACTATATGAAGAATAAGCAGGGATGAAATGCACTAACTTAGTCAGCCTGTCAACAATAACCTAAATAGTGTCGTAACCTTTGCTAGTTTGCAAAAAATAAAAAATAAAGTCCATAGTCATGCGCTACCACTTCCAAGTCAGAATAGGGAGTCTCTGCATCAAAATACACCTCATTAAACAAGCAGGAAAGTTTCTTATAGAGGGTAGGTTGGGATAACACATCAAGGACAAAAGAGGTGCTAGGAATGAGAAATAACGGAGATGCCGACTGGGTGGCGGGGGGTGGCCAAAGAGACAAACTGTATGGGCCAAGATGATTTACCTAATAGGGTCATCCAAACCATACCTCACTATTTTATGTACTATTCTTGATAGAAGGATTGGGTAGCTCATCTACCCACGGACAGGCAGTTGGAAGTTTTGCCCACTTCTTCTCCTCAGCTGGGTAGTTTTGTTTCAATCCCATTTTTAGTTTAGTGCCTAAGACCACGAAGGCTATTTTTTTAATAATTGACTAAGAACTATAAATAGCCTAAGTAGGTTTCAATTGCATTTTAAACTTTAATGAATATTAATATTGAAATCTCTATTGTTGAGTGTTAAGCTTTTGGTAAGCTGGTGGTTGCTAACCTTTTAGAAACCTTTGTTTATTGGGGCTTCAATTACCTTGAGGTCATGGTAAGAGCATGGTGCTCGGTTGATATTAATCCAACAGGTCGTTTGGTTATATATACCTTAGGGTTCTAATAAGATTTCCTACTGTTGTGTCTCATTATCTATCTTTCAATTTCTGCTTCATAGTGGTTTTCATATTATCTTGTATCATAGCCTTGTAGAATTTCATTCCTACGAAGTTCATCTTAGGTTGTGATATCCATTAAGTAAAAAAAAAAAGAGAACAACTGAGAAATTTCTCCCAAAATTCTATGTTTGTTTATGGATTTGAGTGTCAAAAACATGTATCCCATAATTCATTGTGTCTAAATATCAAGTTTCAAGCTAATCCATAATGATTTGAGTGGGTTTCCATTGATGGATATTGAAGCTTTAGAAAAGGGTCTTTGATATGGGTGTTCTACAATCTTAAAAAGTTATCGGTTGTGTTCCCCTTCACAAAAGGAAGATGTGGTTAAACTTCATTGAATTTCGACTTGGTTTTATAGGGTTTGAAATTTTGGACTTGTTCTTGTTGTTCTTCAAGTCTTTAATTGAAGAAGAAGACCAAAGAAGTACATTTGATCCAAAATCCTTCATCAAAGTGGTTCAATGAAATTAATTTGGAAAAAATATCAACGTTTGTGTAGGAGTTAAGTTTGGGTAGCTCGTGCCAAACAGAAGAAGCTTCAGGATAATCGCCTAAGGCTGAGCTATTTGCCCAAAAGGCTCCGCCGAACAAAAATGATTTTGGACAAGAGGGCATAGTTTGGAATACACCCTGGGCATTTCGCTCAAAGCCAAGGGAATTGCCTAAGATTTCATCCCCCTCAAAGTTGAACACTATCCCTGGTATCCTCAAACTAACTCATATCTAAATAGATTACTAGTTTGATTTACTTGATTCTTAGTTCATTTTATTCATTCCAAACACTAATTAACAACAAGTAATTCCTCTTGCTTGCTTTATTAATTAGCTTGGGTCCATTTTCTTTCTCATCGACCGACTCTTTTGATCTTTTCTCTTTTAGTCTCGTAATTTATTCTTGTTTAAAGTAGGTTCCTTGTTTATTGTCCATCGAAGAGTCCATAAGAACCTACTCTGACCCAAAGATGCAATGAATACCATGTAATTGAGTGAGTATACACGTTTTTCAACATCGACCAATACAATCGTGATAGCTACTCATCAAGGTGAGAAACACTAAGTGTTGTAAGACTGTTTAAACTAACTTAACATGTTTGTTTGTTTTGTTGAGTGGAAAGTTAGGTGCTATGTCCGAAGGAGGAGAAACTCAACTTTCTACCGGAGGAAGTTTAATAGAAGATGTCGTGATAATGCTTATTCACATAAACTAGAGGTTTGAAGGTATTCAAGGGAGGTGAACAATAGTTGAAGGAAGAGGGAGTGCCTCGACTTCTACTCCCCAAATTTCCAACCAAGCTCACACAAGTCTACATGGAAAAAACACCTCCACTCCAATAACACCTGGTACTTTTCACCATACCTTCTTCCCCACCAACCCAAATGGCATTCCCCTGTTGAACCAAAATGCACATTGTGCAATTAGGAATGTGTAGCCTCAAGAAATAAATCCATTAAACCCAAATGCAAACCTTCCTAACTAAGATCCACCACCCCAAAGAGTAGAAGAAGAAAGAGGTGAGAGGCAACAAGAGAATGAAGAACAGATGCTAGATGAATGGGTTCAAGCCAGCCCATACCGAGGGAAAATACAAGAATTTCCTAGTAGTAGAGGATACCAAGATGGTGGAGATATAGGTCTCAACTCCATTTAGGTAACCCTTCCCACATTCAAAGGTGAGATTAACCCCGGTTCTTACCTTAATTAGGAAACATAATGTGAAAGGGTCTTCCAAACAAATGAATTGACCGAGGTTAAGAGGTCCATTTATGCATTTGCCAATTTGAAGGATATGTGTCCACATAGCAAGATTGTCAATTGAGACAACTCCAGGATTATGGCTATGTGTATCCACCATTTTGGACCAAACTAAAGGCCGAAATGAGATGTAAGTATGTACCTCAAGTTTATTACAAAAACTTATGTACCAAGGTATACAACTTGAAGTAAGGCAACCAGAATATTGAAGCATATTATGATGAATTCAAAACTTTCACTTGAGGTATGAACTAAATAAAGACCCACCCCAACACCATTGCTAGATTTCAAAGTGGGTTGAATTATGACATCACTTCTCAAATGATACTTAAAAATTTTGAAACTCTTGATGAAATCTTTGATGGAGCGGTTGAAATAAAAAGAAAGAATGAGGGGAAGAGGACTTTCAAAACTCGAAGCTATTCTTCTACCTTGAATTGGAGTAAGAGTAAAGAAGTAGTTCAATCGCCCTCCAAGTGGAACAAAGACAATGAAGTTAAGAAGCCATATGAGAAGAAACCCTTTGAGAAGAGCACCTTCGGAAGGAATCCACCCCCAACAGCTCTGAAAGAAAGAGGTCACAATCCTACTTTTACTAAGCCTAGAGGGTTCTAATGTTTTAAATGTAAAGGTTATGGACACAAGATAAGCGAATGTCCAAACATGAGAAATGTTACTCTTAGAGATGAAGGACCGTGATTTCTAAAGGAAGGTGAAAATAGTAATCCTCAATCGAATGAAAGTGACTCCACAAGTGAAGAAGCGGAGCATGGATTCAGAGGAAAAGAAAGAGAAATCTTGGTTCATAGTGGCATGATGAGGAGGAGATTACTGATTAGTGATGAATGGCCACAAGAAGGAGATATTTCGATTCAAAACTATGTGGTTCGTCTGGTGATGATTATCAAGGTTTTAGATAATTTGAGTCAAAGAGAAACACTCTTCAATTATAAATGTCTTATCAAGGACAATTTTTTGCACCTTCATTATTGATAGCGGAAGTTGTGCCAATATTTCTAGTGCCAGTATGGTAGATCATTTGAAGCTCACTACCACCATGCAGGCTACCCCAAGTTGAATTAATGTGGAGAAAGGAAGGTACACCGACAAGTAATGATCAAGTTAAAAGTTGGGAATTACCATGATGAGATCTTATGTGATGTAGTTCCATGCAAGCTTGTCATGTACTACTCGGATGACCTTGGCAATACAACCAGTCAACAAAGCAATATGGGAGAACAAACACCTACTCCCTAAGGAAGGATTTTCGTAAACATATACTCTACCCACTACCGCCCTCTAAAATAATTTCCCTTTATGATTAAATGAAGGCTTTGAAGGCAAAGGAGAGCAAAGAAGAGGATGTTTCCAAAACAGTTAGTCTTAAGGAGAAAAGTGAGAAGAAAAGGAGATTAAAGGGAAAGGGCAAATTGTTGCTTTTTCGAAGTTATAAGGAGACAAAGGAGGAAGTTGAGGACCAAAGTACCTTGATCCTTATCACACATAAGGATCATGTTTTGCATACTAACCCTTCTATTTCTTCTCTTCCCAATTCAATCTCCCTTGTTTTTAGGATTACAAGGATATCTTTCTAGAATAAGCTACTAAAAGGGTTTCCCCCAATCCATGACATTGAAGATCAAATAGAGTCCATGTCGGGCTCACAGTTGCCCAATAATCTAGTCTATTGAAGTAACCCAAAAGATACTAAAGAGTTACAAAGGTAAATTGAGGATCTTCTTAACAAAGGCTATGTGAGAGAAAGCATGAGCCCATATACGGTGCCGTTTATTTTGGTACCCAAAAAGGATGGCTTATTGAGGATGTGTGTTGATTTTCATTCTATCAACAAGATAATGGTAAAGTTTTTCCATACAATCCCTCATTTGGATGACATGTTAGATGAATTAAATTGTTCATGTATGTTCTCAAAATTTTATTTGAGGAGTAGGCATCACAAAATTTGGATGAACCCAGGAGATGAGTGGAAAACCACCTTCAAGACCAAATTTGGTCTCTATGAATTGATAGTTATGCCATTTTAAATCACCAAAGCTCCTAGTGCCTTTTAAAGTCTAATGAACCATGTCATTGTAAGTGATAGGGACTCAAAATTCCTTAGTCACTTTTTGAGTGAAATATGGGGTAGGCTTGGAAACATGCTGATGTTCTCGACTTCATGCCACCCACAAATCGATGGCAAAACTTAAGTGGTTAATAGGACCTTAGGATCCATGCCTAGAGCTATGGTTAAGGGGAAAATGTCCTCATAAGAAAAGTACTTGCCTCTAGTGTAATTTGCTTATAATCATGTTTTCACTCCACTATTGACATGACTCCATTTGTGGTTATTTGTGGATTTAACTCCCTCACCCTCTTTAATCTAACCCTTTTGTCCCAAGATGTGGTTATTTTCTTACATAGAGACAAAAGAGCCCAAACGATGAGAAGGTTTGACTCCAACCTGAGAAGAGAAATCAAGTGAATGCAAAGAAAGCCAACAAAGGGAGAAAGAAGGTGGTTTTGGCACCCGGAGATTGGGTATGCGTACATTTCCGCAAAGAGAGGTTTCTCAAAAATGCCAAGAGGAGATTTTCCCTTCCAAGTTCTTGAAAGGATCAATGAAAATGCTTAAAAAGTTATTTAGAGTACCAAATACACCCAACCTTTAATGTGAGTGACCTCTCTCCTTTTAAAGTCATGGACGATGATGAAATATCAAATTTAAGGACATATTCTTCTCAAGAAGGAGAGGATGATATGAATATCCCACATCCATACAAGCTATAAAGCCCTTCACACAAACCCAAGCCAAGGATCTACAAAAACTACAAGGGTTGCTCATGCACAAGGGCACTTTGGACGGTTTCTTGAAGATAAAAGTACCTAATTTCATATGGAGGGTAGCATGGGAGAACACATCAAGGACCAAGAAGGAGATAGGAATGAGAAACAACAAAGATCCTGACTAGGTGAAAGGGGACGACCAAAGAGACGAACCATCTGGTCTAGGAAAGTTTGCCTAATGGGGTCACCCAAACAATACCTCGCTATTTTGGGGACTATTCTGGATGGAAGGAATGAGCAGCTCGTCTTCCCACGACCAGTTGGGTATTTTTCCCACTTCTTCTCCCCAGCTGGTTAATTCCGTTTCAATCCCATTTTTAGTTTAGTGATTAAGCCCAAGAAGGCTACTTTTTGTAATAATTAACTCAGCACTATAAATATCCTAGGTAGGTTTCATTTGCATTTTAGACTTTAATGTAAATTAATGTTGAAAACTCTATTGTTGAGTGTTAAGTTGGTGGTCACTAACCATGTAGAAACCTTTGTTTCTTAGGGCTTCAGTTCCTTTGAGGTCATCATAAGAGCATGGTGCTCGATCGAGATTAATCCAACGGGTCATTTGGTTTGATACTCCTTAGGGTTCTAGTAAGATTTC
This sequence comes from Withania somnifera, assembly GCA_039654485.1. Classification (NCBI taxonomy): domain Eukaryota; kingdom Viridiplantae; phylum Streptophyta; class Magnoliopsida; order Solanales; family Solanaceae; genus Withania; species Withania somnifera. The sequence goes on along the minus strand of JBDJHY010194790.1, from coordinate 14,021 downwards.
CTACCATTCTGTCTCGTTATATATATTCTAATTTTTTCTTTGTAGTAATTTTCACATCATGGTTGTTTAAAGGTGACCTAAGAATGAAGTAACTTCAAAACTAATCTTTTTAGAAGAGCCTTGAACACAACTTTGTATAATAAGTTGTTTACGAACTCTAATAAATTCAAGAACTCATACCACATTTAGTTTGGATATTATCACCAAGAAGCAAGATTTGAGGTGTTGATTAGAATTTTATTTTCAATCTTCCCATCCAATAGACATTCTCCAATGAAACCACTAGCCCTTCCCGAACTCTCCCAGAAACAACTCTCAATTCAGGAAAAATAGGAAAACTAGTCAAATTAGACCCTTCAATAACTTGTTCTTCTCATCTTATAATATTAAGCATTAAAACATCACTTTTCTTCAACTGTGCTTAATTAGAAAAAATAATCAAATTAGACATGCTTCATAAATAGGTTTAAAACCGATGTAAAAGACAATAATGTATGACACTTCAATTCTAATCTTAAGATTTAAAATAAACTGAAAAAATAAATATTAAATTCATGATTCAAGAATTCTATCATGCTTTCACTTCAACTTTCAAGATCATGCTAACTCAGGGGAACTTACACAATCATCATGAAAACCTCATAATTATGAATCAATATCATCAATAATTAATCATTTAAGGATATATAGATATGTGTGTGTGTGTGTGTGTCTATATGAACCCTAAACATGCTTCTACATTTTCAAATTCTCAAGAAAAGGATTTTGGGTACAAGGATGGAAGGAGTCGTTGCTCATAGCCCGTGGACCTGAATTGAAGTATTTTGATGGGAGAAAACTTATGAATAAATTGTCGCAAAACATCCCCTATTGAAACCCTGGTTTCTTTCTTGTAGAGAAATTCGAAGAAGAAAGTTTAATTAGATGAATTATGTAAGTGAATGAGGGATAGAGTGTCTTGGTATTTATAATAACCCATAAAAATAGAGATAATTTAGGGATTTGGTTAATAACTGTGGGGAGTTACAAAAAACCGTTCATTGCCAGGGTTGAAGAACTAACGGGGTCAGTTTATGGGTTACACCACGACTCATGGGGTTCTCCTTCATGAGTCGTGGAGTGAGCCATGGAACTAGATTTGGCTACTAGAATATAAATTCTAGTTCTTGGTTCATACCACAAGTCGTGGTATATCAATTCACTACTTGTGGAGTGGTGTCGTGGGAACTGGAGTGCTACTGTTCTTCTTGTGAACTCTGTCATAGGCACGTTGGAGAATTTTTAAAATTTATTAAGTTTTTAAATGGGTTCCAAAGCATGAATCAAGTATGTGACATTAAAGCATCTCACTCTTGAGATCATTCGTCCTCGAATGAAAGCTAATCTCCGAAAAAAAGCAAACTACAAGCTAACTAGAAGGATGAAAACAATTAAGATATTTCAATAGCCAATCATGTTTGATTAGATTTCTACAAGCTAAATACTACAACTAACTTCAACATCAAAACCCATCAAGTAGCACATAAATGAAAAATAGGGACTCATGCACTACCATATCAATTATCCTCAACTCTACTCACTCATGTATGAATACACTCAATGCACTTAACTTATTCGAATTATATAAAACAGTTATGTTATAATACATCAAAAAACCCAAGTGACCTTCTATGAGGAAGATACAGGTCTTTCTACTCAAACACATGTTGCAAACTCTTATGATCAGTGAAGACATCTATACGAACCCCATACAAGCCTACAACTTCGAGACAAATACTACAAACTCCAACTCAAGATCATGAGTAGGATAATTCTTCTTATGAGTGTTAATTTTCTAGAAGCACATGCCACAACCTTAACATGCTACATCAGAACACAACCAAGACCAATTCCTGAAGCATCACAATACACCACAAAGACCTTGAAATCCTTAAGCAATGTCAACACTGGAGCTGGTGTTAACCTATACTTAAAATCCTTAAAACTCTTCTCACATGCATAAAAAAACTCAAACTTCAATTTTCTAAGTCAAATATGTCAAAGGGAGGCTATGGAAGAGAAGCCTAGGTAAATCTATGATAGTACCAAGATAAACCCAGAAAATTATAGATATCTACAAGAGAGGTTGGTCTGGGATAATTTTTTATAGAATTAATCTTTTGGGAGCCTACATGAATACCCTTGATAGAAATGACATGAACAAGGAAGGAAACTGACTGGAGAAAAAAATCACTCTTAAAAAACTTAGCTTAAAGCTTACGCTCTCTAAGGATTTGAAGAATAGCTCAAAGATGGTATGGATGCCCCTTTTTGTTTTTATAATATACTAGAATATCATTAATGAAAACAATCATAAATAGGTCCAATATGGATTAAAATCCCTGTTCATGAGGTCCATGAATGTTGCAGGATCATTATTCAAACAGAAAGACTTGACCACGAACTCAAAATGACCATGACTTGTCCTAAAAGCTACCTTTGGTATACTTAAATCTCAAGCCTTAAGCTGGTGATAGACAAAATGAAGAACAATCTTAGAAAAGTTTCTAGCACCTTGCATCTTATCGACTAAGTCATAAATCCTCAAGAAAAAGATACTTATTCTTGATTGTGACTTTGGTCAACTGACGGTAATCAACTCACATACGGAGAGAACTATGTTTCTTATGCATAAAAAATATAAGGCACCCAAGGAGACACACTGGGATAAAAAAAACCCTTTGTTTAAGGGATTTGATAAATAATCCTTCAATTCTTTAAGATCAGATGGTGCCATCCAATATGGTGTTATGTAAATAGGATGAGTGCTCGAAATGATATCTATGTTGAAATCTATTTTACTATCAAGAGGGACTCTAAGTAAATCCTCATGGAAAACATCAAGAAACTCTCTAACCACAGGAAAAAACTGGAAATTAGAAGTCTCAGACTCAAAGTCCCAAACTCAAAACAAATGATAGAGACACCCCATAGAAATCATAGTTCTAGCCTTCTAATGGGAAATGAATCCACCCTTAGGGACAACTCTACTACCGTCCCACTCAATGAAAATCTTATCAGCATTTTTTAAATAGACAAGTTGGGTCCTACAATCATTTATAGGATTATATGAATGGAGCATATCCATGCCTTGAATAACATCAAACTATACCATATCTAACTCATGCAAATCAACAGGAACAAACATCCCCAATATAGAAATATAACAACTATTTTAGACTCTCTCAGCTATAACAGGTTCTTCAATAGGTGTAGAAATAGACAACGACTCAGATAAGACTCAGGACCCCCTCCAAAATGTCTAGAAACATATAAAGATACAAAATAAAGGATAGCTCCATGGTCTAATAATGCATACAAATCCACATCACAAACTCTCAATATACCAGTCACCATATAAGATGACATCTCCTGATCGTGTTTTGATCCCAAATCATAAAGATAGTTTTGGCACCGGTCGCCATTGACAAATGAAGTAGCACCCTATTGTGGCTGGCATTTTTCTAGAGATACTACAGAAAGAGGAATAGTTTGTAATCCAGAACCACCCTACCTAACTATGGGACAATGTTTTTGTTTGTTCCCTAGAAACCCATCGAAGAATAATACCAATGACTATACCTAATATATAAATTAAATCCAGGTCTACACTGACCCTAACAAGGCTTAACATACTTAGCATATATTAGAGCACTACAATGCTGAGCTGATTGATCTAGCCTATTATTTTAATTCGTTTGAGGTTTACAGATTTTTGTGAAGAAGCAATGAACGAATAAGGGGATCATCTCCTAGAACCCTACTATTGTTGTTTGATCCTATTTTTCTTAGGATGACTAGAACAAGAATTACTAGTCGTAGACCTCTTACTCTTCTGACTCTCCTTATACTTACCCATGTCCTTCACTATCTACATAAGATGCACCATTAGCTTACCAATATCCATACCGGTACTCAACATGCCTCCCTTTTTTTCCTGGATAAAGTAAGGAGAAAGGCTAGACACAAACACATTCATCCTTGTATGCATATCAACAATCATCTATGGAGCATACCTCATCAAGTTAGTAAGCTTCATACTATACTTAAAAATTGACATGGAGCCATGTTCAAAGCTTAAGAACTCTCTAAACCTCTATTTACTCTTCTCTCGAGAAATTAATCAACCTATGAATGATGTTTCAAACTCATCATAAGATGAAGGAGCTACACATGCTCCTTTGTTCTTCCTATATAAGTCATAGTAGGACATGGAAACATCCTTTAGTTGATAAGATGAAAAGTAAAGCCTATCAACAATAAGAACCCTTACAATATCAAGATTCAATAAAACTTTTTGATAAAGTTCTCTGGATCATCAGTAGCCCTCAAACCATGGAACTCTAGAGGACTCAACTTTAATAACTCCCCCACCCTTACTACACTAGCATCTAATGGCATTGGTTAAACTACCAGAATAGATGGTTATTGATCTTGTGCCTCCACTTTCTTAGTTATCATATCCCATTATGTTCCTGAACTCTGTATTGGTATATTATCTTGTTGTAGAGGCTTCGGAACAGGTGGATCCTAGTTTTATTAATTTTGATTGCTGGCATGATGTGTTGGATGTCTATGTGGTGACATAATATGAAGCGTGCAATGAATGAGTTAGAAAGAGAAAGTATCTTGTAGTTAAAATCCAAATAAAGAAATAGACATCAATAAATAGAAACATTTCCTAAACGTTCAACATCCTCTCAGTTGCATATATGTGCAGTCATACTTACAACTGAAATTTTTAGCTAACATTTTCTTTTAGACATAAATTAGGACACTATTAACCTATTGCTTTTATACCAAGCTTGTCGCACACCGATCTCTCACCTAGGAGGGACCAACATCCTTAGACACTAATTTTCCCTATCAATCTTTAACAAACCACTTGGATCATGCATAGCTCTACTCAAATCACTCATCAAAAACATCATCAAGAATAATAAAATAATTAACTGTGGACCTCAGATCATAAAATAATTATTAAGCTAATAAATATTGAAAACTCAATATTTCAATACTAACAGAACATTATTCTAAAAGCATCAAAATGCTAAACACTAACCTTGTAGGATAAGATCCCTAGTTATCCTCAAAATAATGAACTTAAGGCTAAATCTAATGTCTCAACTCTGTAAAGTAAATTAAAACTTCACAGTCAATCCTCGAACATATGAGTACTCACCACTTTTCTAACTTCTATAGGATGCAAGTCCAATCAACCGCAAGTGTCCGAAAGGCTGGAAGGATCTAGATGGTGGTTACAAGTAATATAAAAGTATGAGTCGTCACATGAAATATACTAAGTACGTGAGAAGGCATAGAGTAGGCTATACAATAGTAAATGACAATTGTTATGCAATGAATGAATAGCTAACTCAACTTGAATGTACTTAAATAAGTAGTTTAATAATTTATAGTGATAAAGTCTAGAAAACTATATAACTCGTGAGCATAAAATAGACTTGTTTAAATAGATCAACCTCAATAGTTTTTAATAAAAGACTCATTTAAAAACATTATTTCACTTTCTTATCTCTATAACATTCAATTTTTTCTTCTCTTTGGGAGTTTCTATAATCGACACACCTCAAACCTTAGCAATAAAATCTACATATTACCCCATATAGAGGGACCCCATACCTTTCCAAAGGTTATGAACCTTGCTTATCCTAATGGATCTAAATTGTCTGTCAAAGGAACACTTACTGGGAAAAGATAATACTAATTCCTATGTTAGGCTAGAGAGGTTGAGGGAATAAGTGCCTATGCTCAACCCTCTCAGTGCTGATATTCCTCCCATAAAATACTATTATTTAAAATTTTACCTTTAATATTCTCGACTAATAAGCATTCTTTGATGAAACCTCTAGCCCTTACTGGACTCTTCTAGGTACAACTCTTAATTTATCCAGCATAGGAAAACTCAGTAAAATTAACTCTTTAATAACTTCTTTTTCTCAGCTTATAATATTAAGCATAAAAGCATCCTTTTTATTTAATTAAGATTAATTATAAGAAAATATTAAAGTTACACATGCTTCATAAATAGGTATAAATTCATGTAAAAGTCAATAATCTATGACACTTCAATTTTCATCTCAAGGTTTAAAAAAACTTTGAAAAAAAAATATTAAATTCATTGTTCAGGAATTCTTTCATGTTTTCACTTAAACTTTTAAAAATATACTAACTCATTAGAAGTTGCACAATTATTAATTATCATGAAAATTTCATAATTATGAATCAAAATCATCAAGTAATAAAAATTTAATACACACACACTCACACACAAATATATATATAAATAGTGGTGGAGTGATTCGTGAAACCAACATTGGCTTCTGGAAATTGCTCTCAAGTATATGATTCATACAACGAGTTGTGGTATTCCATACTACAACTCCTGGAGTGGTCTCATGGGACCTGGAATGGGTGAAAAGTTTGTGTAATACCAACTTATTTAGCCTTTGGAAGTGTATGATTGCTCGTTTTTAACATAACTGTGAATGGTTTCTATGATAATGTGTTGCCTGAACATGGAATATAGGATAACAATGAAAATCCATGATTTAAGGACAAAATAGAAGAAATTACACAAAAATAGGAGAAAATGGGAGCATGCAAAGAATACTAGATCACTTTCAAAAATATGTTGATCATAAAAGGAGTTATACGGTCGCATCATTGATTATGTGCTTAGTATTAATGTAATGCGGACCATTGTTGAGAAGCATAAGCTAAATATAAAGAAAGAAGTTATGCGAGCCATTATGCGTTCCACATAAGTTCTTATGCGGATCATATAATTGCATTCCAGAAGAGGTCTATTTGAAGAAATATTATGCAACCCACTAAGTACAATTATCCAGACCTCATAATTATTTTTATGGACCGCATATGCACTTCACATACTGGCTCAAGTGAAGGTACAATAATTATGTTGATCATTATTCCAAAGAATAAACACTCTTGTGGACAACACAGTGAAGACGGAGGGAAATTTTTTTTCTTTTAGTGTTTGCTTTTTCTAAGGACACATAAATATCTTTTTATGAGATTTTGGACTATCTTCTCTCTTGTTTATAGATTTTGAAACCCTAGTGAGTGATTTGAAGAGCATGGAATACCATTCTTCACCCCATATTTGTTGTAATCTTTTGGATATAATATATTAGTGGACATTTATGGCTGATAAAAGAAATGACAACATGTGTATTATTTCTCTTTCTATATTTAGTGGCTAATTTTCCATTTCTTGGGGTTGTGTATTGATGGGTTAATGAATATGATTGGTGTTGATAATTTTCATCTAAATTTAACTATGTTTATTGTATTCCATTATCTTCATGATTTACAGAAAGTCGGGGGTTGCAAACTCCAATTTTTTGGTCTTCTACCATTGCTTAAGAAAGAATTGTTGAAACTAGGGAAGATTATCAAAGAAAGTACTTGAAAATGTTTTCAATTAATAGTTGATACTAGAATAGGTTAACTAACATGAGATAATGATATTGTTTTAACATGAGTATTTTGGGGTTTGAGAGAATCGAATGTGTAGTGAATTTATGGATTTAAAAATCATGTATTTAGATAAAATTTGAGCTAGAGATAATATTTGTTTATAAGGAAGCATGTTAAGCACACCCATTCACCATTTGTGACCCAATCAAGCAAATCCATAGGATTTACAACGTTTGTATTTACTAAACAGGAATGATGTTGTAAATAGTTATGCACTAATTCAATAATTAAACTTCTAAAAAATCCCCCCTTTTATATTATGTCGATAAAATATGCAACAAAAGTTCAGTATGACACTAGTGGGTTAAATCTCTAGTTCTATCCCCTATGGTATGTACCCCAACTACTAAGTTAGGTTACTTTACGTAGAAATGATTGTTTCATTTTATAAAAATTAGAAATGAATTTGAATATTACCACAAATAGAATTTTTGCAAGGGAGTAGAATTATATATTTCCTTTTTTAGTGTTTTGAGTCATTTTTACTCTACGTGTTTTTAATGTACTTTTTTGTTGTTTTTGCCTATTGCATAGAATAGGGACATGAGTATTAGCCTCAACAAAAATAGTAAGGATGCCTCGTATTGATGCTATGTGGAAGAACAGGAATTCATTGGGCAATCGAATAGTTACATCTGTTTGCCTCCTACCGAAGGAAACATGGTCTTCCACATCACTAGCATGATTCTTGATCTTCTTCAAATGAAAGGGTTGTTTGGTTGAAAACTTCATGATGAAGCAAATCTCAACCTCAAGAATGCTTTGGAGGTTTTCCATCCTTATAACATAACCAAAATCTCGCAAGAGTCAATTCTTCTTAGGCTTTTTCCTTCTCACTAATGGGGAACCACTATTTTGTAGGAGGAACTACCCGATGGATCAATCCCCTCATGGAATGAGTTAACCTAAGAATTTTTAGAATGGTTCCTATCATCGGCTAAGATGTTGCAGTTGCGGTATTAAATATTGAACTTCGTTCGATAGCCAAGAGAAGAGTTGCATTTAAGAATGGATGTGGTGCAAGAAAATTCTTATGCAATGCCCCACTCATGGATTCTCACCTGAAGTGATCTTCCAAACTTTTTATAAAGCATTGGATCCTACAAATAAATCACTTTCCAATAAGTTAACCAGAGTGTCATTGATGGATCAGTCATTTGGAGTGGCAAAAGGTCTACTTTATAGGATGAATAAGACTAATTGTGTGTGACACACTAGTGAGGTCGAGGTGGCCGTAGGCTATCACTCCTAAAGTATCTCTAGTGAGCAATGAAAAAGATATGAGGCGTAGGATGAAAACATGGATAAATTAATCACTCAAATGGACTTGTTAACTAAAAAATGTAATGAGTCCAGGGACAAAGAGTGTGAAGTGGTCTCTACACATGGTTGAGGAAGTCACTACCGTGAGGAAGAAAATAAGTTGGCATATAAAAAAGATGCATACTTTTGAGAAAATCAAACATGAGGTCTGGGAACCAAGAAATGGTATGTGAATGAAGGATGGAATGGTTCTTGAGATAAAAAAACATGATGAAAGACGGAGAAAAGAAACCAAGAGGCCCATTGGAGTAAACTCGAAAGAGCAAATGGAAGGATTGAAGTGATGGTTTTAGAGAAACAAATAAAAAATATGTTACTTCTAACAACTGAGACCAAGGTCCTAAATATACAACCATTAGTCACCTCACAAGTTCCAAAGTGGAGGAAATGCTTGCAAAGATATTGAACCCATTCTAAGCTACCAAAAAAGGCATTAAAATATGGGGAAAACAGTAGCCTCCCACTACGCCTCCATCAAAAACCTTGAGTCCCAAATGAGACAAATCTTAACCTCTCTCAACCCATGAAAAAAAGGAACTATCCCTAGTATCATGATGGAAAACCCAAAAAGTGATAATATACATTGTATGGCTCGTAACAAGAAGTTGAAAATTCCTAGGAGATAACGAATAAAAGAGTGAATAAGCTAGAAAAAAGGAGTGATACCGAGCAACACAAAAAATAAAAAATAGTTAAACCATTGGAAATTGTTGAGGTCATGAAAAATATTGTAATCGAGACCTTAGGTGGGGGTGATAATACTTAAAATGATGGCTAGCTCGAGAGTATGGTAAACCTGAAGAAGAAAGAGGAGAAAATAAATCTAAAGTGATACCCAACCTTTAGACTCCCATTGTTTCTCCCAAAGTTCCACTTCCATTCCTACAAAGACTTAAAATGAAGAAACAGGAGGTTTAATTTAGCAAAATATTTTGTATGTTAAAGAATTTGTCAGTCAACATCCCTTTGGTTGATGATTTGTTACGAATTACCCTCTATGCCAAATTCATAAAGGATTGTTAACCAAGAAGATATGCATGGAGTTTGAATCAATTTAGGTATAGTAAAATTGTATTTCTATCATGTCAACTTAGTGGTGAAAAAGGAGGATCCGAGAGCCTTTAATATCCCTTGCACAATTGGGATCTATGTGTTTGCTAAGGCCTTGTGCGAGTTGAGGGTGAGCATCAACTTAATTTCACTTTAAATTTTTACGTAGTTAGGATTGGGGACTTCAAAACCCAGAACTATGATATTATTGATGTCCTACCGATTGATTAAATGACCAATTGGAATCCTCTATTATTTTTTGGTGAAGGTTAATAAATTAATCTTTATGGTGGATTTTGTAATCCTTGATTGTGAAGTCGACTATGAGGTATCAATAATTATTGGTTGCCACTTCAATACTACCATAAGGGTATTGATGGATGTTGAGAGTGAAGAGTTGAAATTTTGGGTGAATAAGGAAAAGGTTACATCGACTTTTGCAAATCAATGAAAAAACTAAATTATTTACATGTTATATCGGTGATAGACTCCATTTATGATGTAGTGGCTTACACATTGGATGTGGAACATTAGGGAGAGAATTTTGGCTAACATTTTGTTAAACTATTAGGAAGAGAATATTGAGGATTATACTAAAATTGTGGCACCCCTTATGGAACAAGGTTACTATAACAATCTAAAAATTTAGATCTTGATTTGGAAAATATGGAGTCCCTACCATCAAAGGCATCCATTATTGAGACACCTATATTGTACTTAAAATCATTGCCTTCGCATTTGCATTATGGATTCCTCGGTGAAAATTAGTATCTTTCGGTAAATATATCATCTGAATTGGTGGGATATCATGTTTAGGCACTACTCCATCTTAAACAAACACTCTCGTGCAATCGGTTAGATTATAAAGGATATTACTAGCATTCCACTGGAAATTTGCACTCATAAGATTCAACTTGAAGATGGCTTCAACACGTCTATCAAATATCAAAGGCAAATAAACCCACCAATGAAGGAAGTTATGAAAAAAGAAATCATTAAGCGGCTTGATGCGAGTGTGGTTTACCCAATTTTTGAATGAAATAGGTGAGCCCAGTGCAATGTGTCCCAAAAAAGGATGGCACCACTATGGTAGAAAATTTAAAGGATGAGTTAATCACAACATGGCCCATCACTTAATAGCAGGTATGTATGGATTAGGAAGCTAAATTATTGTACTTAAAAAGACCACTTCCCTCTTTCATTCATGGACTAAATTCTTGATCAATTGCCACAAAGGGCCTATTATGGCTTCCTCGATGGATACCATGTACTTAAAGATCAAGAAAGGACTATAGTCACTTGTCTCTATGGGGATTTTGCATTAAAATAGATGATATTCGGTCTTTGAAATATCGCGATTACTTTCTAAAAATGTATGATGTCCATATTTCTGGACATGAGATTCAATTGAAATAGAAGAAATCTCAAAAGTCCCAACATAGGAAATAACAGTCACAACTAATAATCTAACAAGAGAGACCACAAAACTTCTCAAATCCAAAGCACCGTAGCACAATACACAGGTAGGCTACCCCACCTCACTAAAATAAAAACATTATCCCTGATGCAATAAAACAGTAGAGAAGGTTAGAACTCCCTGTGGCATATTAAGGGTATGATGGTGGTGTAGGATAGAATATGGAGGCAACTAAATTAGAACCAAATTCTTGAACCTCGTTATACTAGGATCGGATGATAGTGGAGGCAGTCATTTGTCAATTTTTCTCATTTACTATTGATTGCTGATTTACGATCTCAAGTTGTTGCTCCTTTATTTATCTCTCAGGCCCTCTATATTGAGTTGTAGTTGGTAGCTCCTCAATACCTGTAAGATCATCAGTCAACATATTATCAAGGTTAAAATCATTGTTAGAGACATCAAAATTTGCATAGGCATCCTTGATCTATTTTAACTCCACCTTTAACACGACCATCTTTCCCTCCAAAGTCTTCACTTTCCAACATAACTTTGACATTTAGACTACACTTTCTTCAAAGCTTTGTCAGAAACTTTTTGTATAATGTCTAGGATATCTTCCACTAACTTGGAGAATGAGACATTATTGCGTTTGATCATGTTGGTAACTTGGTGAATGCTGGTGAGGATTGTCCTTTGTTAGGGTTGCTTCCTGGGTGGAATATAAGAAGGGGACTGCTTTCCTATTCCTATGAGGTGGGAGTAATGGTGGAAGGAATTTCTAGCCATGCAAGGGCATCCTCCTCCTCCTTGTCACACCTATTTGATGTTGTACTATCTTTATTTGAATCAGTACGTAAAGGAAGTGTGTCCTTATTGGTTGGATGCCTTTTTTCAACAAGTTTGTCCTCTTCTTGGATTTCTGAAATTTCAATTCGGGATGCACATGTACCACCATATCAATCTAAGGAATGGTGGATACTGCAACCCTAACATACAAAACAGAGATGAGGTAAGGAAATGATTTCTTAGCTTGGCATTCCCAGATGTTGATTTCGAAAGTAATGACTTCACCCATGTTAAAGGGAACTCAATCCATGATCCAATATATGAGAATGGACTTGTCCAACAAAGGTTGGTTGTCATTTTTTTCATGAACTAGTGTCTGCAAATAAAGCTCATATTGTTTAGCTTGAATAAACAGATCCCTTTTGTAGCTAGTTCCCCATACTTTGACCAAGTGGGATTACCTTTGGAAATAAACCACTCTACCCAAGCATATTGAGAATTTTTGTTATAAATCTTTTGTTGGTAGGTTGGGTTATCGAGTCCATTACCCCAAATAGATGTTGTTTATAACCAATGGAACACTTTTACACTGAGTTCACAAACTTTTTCCCTAGCACATTTGCTCCATTGCTTCTTCTTTTGGGTTTGGTCCTGGAAAGATTCATAGAATTTATGAACAATCTCAAGAAAGTATGTGGTAGCAATATAGGTGAATGATTCCCAACTTCGAGCTGTAATTTGGTGCTCAATTTCTAGAAACATTCACTCGATCCCAGATAAGACAAAGCAACTCTCCTCATTGAAACCCTGGTTCTCCTAACTCTTTGCCCAATTGCTTCTTCTTTTGGGTTTGGGCCTTGAAAGATTCATAGAATTTATGAATAATCTCAAGAAAGTATGTGGTAGCAATATGGGTGAATAATTCCCAACTTCGAGCTAGGTGCTCAATTTCTAGAAACATTCACTCGATCTCAGAGATAACAAAGCAGCTCACCTCATTGAAACCCCAGTTCTCCATGCCTTCAATGCTGAATCTCAATATATATTCACCCTTTTTGGGCCTCAGTTCAGCTACATAAGCCTCTTCATCGACATTCAAACCTCTTTAATGTTCAATTATCGTTGATGCGGTTGCAACTGTGGTTTTTCCTCCATTTTTCGTGGCTTTGGTGCTAGGCCTATTTATGCACTTAGGTGAAATACCTACCAAATGTTTTTATCCCGAACCAACAACAAGTAAAAACACATAAGAAACAATTACACTGATTTGGGGGATGACCATCATATGTGTCCAATTATGTGGACTGTATTATTGCTTATGCGGATTGCATAATACTTCGTATATACCTCCAGAAGAAAGGTACCTTATGTCAATTATGCGGAACGTATAATGCACCGCATAAGTTTTAAGAGACAAGATGCATTCTGATAAGCTACGTAGATCATTATGCGGACCACAAACGCACTCTATATTCTTCAAGAAACAAAATGTAAACCTGCAAGCTATGTGGACTATTATCCAGACTGCATAATTTCATATGCGTAACACATAATGTGTCATATATTTTTGAAGTAAAATATTAAACAAAACATTCAGTAGATCAAGATCTATTTTCAAGCAACATAACTCTTAAATAATGTAATGACCCTCATGGTCATTTATGATAAAATACGTAATGTTTTGCATCGTAGAGCATTTCAGAAGTTGCCCCAAGTCATATATGACTTGCTGGGACTGATAGTACGGATCCCTGGTAGCTCAGTCGAGAAATATCTCAAAATTCCTGTTTTAGAGCTTAAAGTAGGTATTCGTTGACTAAAGTCAACTTTCCTTCAAGACGACCTCGGAATTTAATTCCGACAGTTCCATTAGCTCCGGAAT
>JBDJHY010194779.1:0-11753 GCA_039654485.1 Withania somnifera | reverse complement strand
AATCTTGACTTAATGGTTTGGTCATCAATCAAAACACGAAGGGACGATTCTCGTGAACCAACCTTGGTCCAACAGTTGTTATTTAGGCAGAGGTTTTCGCTAGTTCACTTAAAAGAAAAAAAATGTTATGGCAGGTAATTGCAACATTCTCATAGTTGGAAACTCGGATGGCTCAAGGGTAACACTATTTAAGCGTAATTTGCTTTAAGCTCCACAAAAAATTAAAGGTTAACCTACATAAAATACACTACGATAGGAGCTAACTACTCCTCATACCATACGTTTTTAAAATTATGTTTAATACCATTTTTTATGCACAATATATACGGAGGGTCGCGAATATATAACTTGAGTGTGATACACAAATCAAGTAACCCTTCAGGTACATGTTACATCACTTAGATATATGGTTAGATGAGACACATTGTGTAGTCATGATACATGCGATATATCACGAGTTATGTATCACACCATTCCTTATCAAATATTATGGCTAAATACGTTTAACTTTGATGTGCATTGTAATATGCGGACTCTGGACCGTAGTGAGGTTGGGTAGGGGATTAAACTAGTGATCTGAGTTTAGCAGTTATCCCTTAATGTAGGCTGGTGGCTTTAGAGCTGATCTAGGTAGGCTGATTATTTATGTTCTCTTGTGTATGTGATAGGGGCATGGGTGGAATCTAGGCCATAGTTAGCGGTGTACAACTATGTTGGACACCCAGCTGCCTTACGCAGTGACCTCGCACTTAGCCGGTCATAGCTATGTTGATAATGACATCCTTCCGGGATAGTGTCATACCTAGCTGGAGATGATTATTTTGGATAGTTAGTAGTCCGGTGTGGTGATATTTTAGCCCTGAATTAGTACGATCCTAGGGGTATAGGGTGTTTGGCTAAACTATGATAGATCTTTAGTTCTTTCTGCATATGTGTGTACTTGGCCAATGGGCATTTGTGGCACTGGTGGTGCAGTTAGATGGGGCTCAGGATCATGTTGAGGCTAGGAGAGATTATGTTTCGTGCCAAACCTTGGCACCTATTCGATGGTTAGAACAAGGTGTTGATGGGAAGTGGGTTCCATGTACTTATGTTATTGGAGTCTGCACCTATGAGCGGTAAGATGTTAATTTACCCCTTCATTTGAGACGATCCCCTTGCGAGTTCCATGATATGGGATACTACTTGTGTGACGACAATGAGAATCCTTCTGTGATGTGATTTGTGCATTTACGGCGATACTTAAGTCCTACTGAGATATGATATACAGATTGATCCAAGCGTTGGAACTTTTTTTTGTGATAGTTGTACTAATTATGGGCTGGTTGTGAGGTGTTTCATGCGAGTTCAAGTCCCCCTACTTATCTTGCCGATCCGAGTCATTATGATTGGACCTCATGATGCGTAGCACGGGGAGGGATATACGAGGGAGTAGTGGTATATGGTTCGGGTCCTTTGTGAGTCCTTTTCGCTTTAGGGATTATCCCATAGAGAGAGCATGTCAAATTTTCCTCCGTAGGTCCTTCATGATTTGGGGACTATCCCAGAGAGGGAACATTCATCTAATAAATTAATTTCAAACCAAAATAATTTGTTTACTTTAGGATAAATTTGACATTTAATTTTTTGTTAATTTCTTTAGTTGTTGGGAAATTTTAGGTTGTTTTAAATTTTAAATTATGCATATCTTTGTTAATTTTAGGTATTTAATCTGCTGCACACTCTTTTTAATGGCTCAAAAATAGAGTCAGCTAGGCAAATCCTTATAATTATGAGGCATCGGAGAGATAAAAGGATATGGAAATGGGATAGAAAAGGATTATACTTCCTGAAAAATGGATATTGCCTCCTTTATAATCAGAATATATCCCCAAACACACAGAACCAACAACTTTAAAAGTTTATTTGGAGCCTCTTATTACTTGTTAAGGTACTTAATTTTATCTGGAGAGCATTGAGAAATATTTTACCTACATGTGAGATCCTTTCGAATAATAAATTTGTAGCTAGTTCAGTCTACCCTTGATGCTTGTAGACACTGGAGACTGTGAAACATTGTTTGGTAGAATGCGATTTTGCGAAACTATGGTAGATTCTATCAAACTTAGATTTTCATAATGTAACAGGAGATTTTGTAAAATGATTTGAAGAACAAAGAAAAAATAACCTGAAAATAAAAATGGGGAAAGTTGTCATGATTTTATGGAGCTTGTGGGAAGTAAAAAATAATCTATATTGGAATAATAAACGAAGTGTTCCCAATGCCACTTTATAGCATGCTTGGAGGAACGAAGGAGTGCCAATTTAGGGTAGAGTGTTCTACAGCTGTCACGAATAAAATGAGTGCTAAATGGAAATTACCTCCAACAGATTCAAGTATAATATTGATGCCTTTTACAATATCCATACATATATGGCTGCAACAGGTATGGTGTTACTTAATTATTTAGGCCAATCTTTTTCTGGAAAAATTATATTACTTAGATGTGTTGCTAGCCCTTTGTTGGCCGATATCATAGGGGTGTATGATGCTCTTACTAGGCTAAAAGAGCGATTTTGTACAAGAGGACTGGTTGTGGAAACTGATAATATACTCGTGAATCAAGCTTTGGATGAAAATTTGGTGAATTACTCTTATTTTGATGCTTTAGTCTTTGATTGTAAAACTCTCCTTGAAGAGTTACCATTTTTGTCTTAATCGTCTGTTAAAAGATTAGCGAATCAGGTTGCTTATTGTCTTGATAGAGCGTTTGCCTCTATGTCTGATTCGATGGAGTCAAATACTACCTCTCCATCTTTCATTAGCAATATACTTATGTTTGATTTGAATAAAACATAATGAAAAATAATTTTAAAAAAGCACCCAATACTTAATAAATTAACTGAAAGTCATTTTAGCCCCTTTTTGCGACCATCTAATGATCTTTTTCTTTGGAATATACATACAAGGTTAGGTAAAATTAAACGGAGGAAGTTGTACCAAATTACTCTTATCAATGTCACTTTAATGCTTGTTTTTAGTTGACTTTTCTTTACAATTAAGTGCTAAATGAGACCCAATAAAAATAAAATAGGGATGATTTTATTAAATAGTTACCCAATACATATTAGTGGCATTTTTCTTAAATCAAATAAAAAAAGCATAGGGTGTTATATAAATAGATATTGAAACAACGGAATAAATAATAAAGGTAGAAATAAATCAAAAAGTGCAATTCATAGCATAATTTATGACCAACTCCATACATTCATAAGAAAATTTTGATCTTATTCCATTTACTTGCATTAGTTTAGAATTTGCCCGTAAAAAATTCAATGTAAATAGAACCATCTGATTAAGTTCGTTCTCAATAACTATAGATGATCATCAAGACTGCAGGCACCATCTCATCTTGTGAAATCACTGTAGTTCTGATACTACTGTTGTTTTTTTTTAAAAAAAATAGCAAAAAGGTTTTAAAATGTCTATCAATACTTTTCAGAAGCATACGAATGTGTTAAAAAGAATTTATACTAGAAAAACATAATTTAAAATTCAAACTACCCAAAATATTTCAAAAAACTAACTAACCATAACAACACACCCAATATATTTCCACATAGAGGGGTATGGGGAAGGTAGAATGTACGCAATCTATACCGCTATCTAAGAGATAGGTAGAGAGACTGTTTTCAGAAGACCTTCAACTCAAGACAATAATAAAATGACAATGCGAAAGACGACATAATTTATTGGTAAGGAATAATGAGATGAAAAATGCCACTAAGATAATACATCAAATGCAATGCTATCAACAAATGATAAACCTTCAAGCTATAAGAAGTAACAAAACCTCCTCAAACTATGAGAGTCAGCCACTACACATAAAGTACTATGACTCCTAAGCACCAAAGACAGACACATCATACCTACCTACTAACAAAGACTACCCTCAACCTGCTAACCTGCTACCTTAATTCTCGTCCTCCGCACCTTCCTATCTAGGGTCATGTTCTCGGTAAGCTGTAACTTTTTCAAGTCTTTCGATATCTCATTCTTCAATATTTTTTCGGTGTACCTCTTCCTCTCTTAAAAACCATCCATAGACAATCTCTCACACCTCCGTACTTGGGCATCCATATCCCTTCTAATCATATATCTGAATTATCTCAGTCTTACCTCCCGCATCTTATCATTCATAGCACTCAACCCACCATGTCTATTATAACCTCATCCTAGCTAGATCCTATCCTATCTAGTAAAACTATGTATCCATCGCAGCATCCCCATCTTTGCCACCTTCAAATTCTTAATGTGAGAATTCTTAACTGGTCAACACTCCTCTCCATACAACATAGTAGGTCAAAATATCACTCTTTAAAACTTCCTTTAGTTTAAGAGGCAATTTTTTATAGCCCAAAACTCCAAATGCGAGCCACCATTTCAGTTACGCAATATATACGGTGGAAAACATCCTCATAAATCTCTCCATTGCCTTGGATCAAAGACCCTTGATACTTGAAAATATCTTTCTTACTAATATCATGGGTATCCAACTTCACTATCACATCCTCTTTCCGTTTTACCTCACTGAACTTGCAGTCTTATCTCACATACTGTCTGCATCCCTACTACTCTCCCACGCCTCTACATCTCTCAACTTCTCCCCTATATATAGGACACTAGCCATCGTCAAGCTTCCTATCTGATCTTAGGTCGATTATCCACAACCCTTTTATTCTTGAAATTTAAAATTCAAATATATCCTAAAACTTGGAATTTTATTATGCTAAAAATTACTGCAATAATCAAATTAATATGCAATACTAGCTAGTATGTGTTTTTGTGAGGGTTAATTCCGTCCGTCCTAATAATGTTGTTGTTTGAACTGCATTAAGGATCTAAACTTTGTTGCTCTTCAATGGTGACCATTTGCCGAAGCAAGTACTCTTTCACCCACTTTGTTTCTGTAAGTATCTCCCATTTTACTCTCGTTTTTCGTAAGATTAGATTAATATATATTATGAGAATTAATTTCGTTCGTAATAGTTATTGTTTGAACACTATTATATTGGTGAAGGATCTAACCGTTCCATATTTCATTTCCTATTAAGTTGGACTACGATTTTAAAATCATTTGAAGCCTTTTTATTCTCTTCAACGGTGATTATTTTCTGAAGCGGCTACTCTTCCACCCACTTTATTCTTGTAAGCCAGATATCCTTCTTTACAAAGAAAACTTAACAACACTAGCATCTCACTCATACTCACGCACAGATAAATGGTTTCATTTTACCCTTCCACACAGCCCGTTAGTGGTAAGTATCTCCTCTTAATAGTGTGTTGTGACTATTTGTGAGTTGTAAGTATCTCCTCCTAATAGTTTCCTAGATCCTACTTTGTCAAAATATAGAGTATATAATTATTCTTGTTATACAGTGATTTATAAAAATGTATTGTGTACTTGTATTTCACATGTTAAAATTTTAATTTTCAGCCGAGTTAATATATTTTTCGAGAAATTAGCACACAATTTAGTGATCAAGCATATGAAAATTTTACTTTTTTGTGACTTTATATATTGATATAAATGGTAAAATTCAAAATTTAATTTAATTTTATTTCTAATAGAAACAAACTGATTGTTCTACCCTCAAAATCACACAGACTATTCATATTTTATTGAGATAGTGATAAAATATACTTAAATAGTATTTCTTTGGCTTTTATGTTTGAATTATTAGGTGTTTGTATTTTTCTACTTGAATTATCAGAAAGTTTTAGAAAAAAATTAAAATCATCCTACTTTTGGGACTATGAATATATATTTAAATTGAAATTGAAGTTCTTCTATCAAAAACATTTCTATCCCACAAAAATAGGTGAAAAATCCGCATGTCACATTTGTTCGTAAAACAAAGGATTCCATTCTACTCTTCCATCAACTGTTTCTGTAAGTATCATGCTAAGACCAAATTAAAATGTAGTGTGTGTTCAAATGTTTTTTAAGTCCAAAGAACAACTCTTTTAATTACTCTCTCCTCATTTTTACTTGTTCAAATATTTCAAAATATATTAAGGATACAATTCTTTGATTTGGTGTTTGATTTAAGGATACAATTCTTTGATTCTTCACTGTATCAAACTTTTATTAAGTTAATCATTTATTACATAAATAATACAATTAATTAGTCCGATACAATTAAAATCTAAATGCTCATACGATTCAGACCATGACTCAACCCATTAGAAGTAGTGTGCTTACTGCTTGATATGTGCTTAAGCTTTGCTTACAGAGTACTTTTTCTATTCTGGGTGTTCTCTTGTTTTCCACAGTTCCACCGTTAACCTGTGTGCTTACGGCATAAAATGATTTTGAGGGTATTTTGGTCGTTTAATTTTTTTTTATTTTTTTTTTTGTGTTGTGTGCTTTACAGTTTATACACTTGCTTAGTTGCTTTACAGCGTAGCTTACTTTTTGCCTAATCTTCGTTGTTTTCATGCTTGTGTTTAGTAGCTTTTGGGCTTCAATGATTAGCCATTGTAAATATGTACTACCAGAGATCTTTTAGTGTGACAGAGAGCTTTTGCAATATGCAAAATAAATATTTGTTTTATTTTTTCTGATAACCCGCAATACCATTATTCCTGTTTCATTTGATGAGTTGCAAATATATCGTCTTTTGCTGTAATGAATATATAAGAATGAATTTTGTGCCTAGCTTACAAACTTTTTGAGTCTAATCATGCTTCAAAGTTCTACATTTTATGTTTTCGCAGATGGGGGATGACACTGAAAGTAGACTTAAGTGTTGCCGGTTCAAGTGATAGCATACCTAGTTCATACAATAGCAATGACTTACTTGACATTTAAACCCAAGGTTCAAACAAAAGAAAAGAAATTCCACCTAGATCCATGGTTTGTAAACATTATGCCACAGCTCGTGGAATGAAAGTGGTAGTTATATTTCTGAAGTAAAGTGTCATTATTGTCTCACATCTCTTTCTCATACTTCCACTAATGGAACAACAAGTTTGAAACAACATTTAACAAGGTGTACATCGTATATGAAGTTTGTGCATTCACCTTTTGGCACGTTGCTTGCTGTAGACACGAAATCGTTCTCTTTTCTTGTGATCAACATATGCTCTTTCACTACTCTATATCAACTTGTTTTTGTCATTTATATTAACTTCTCAAATTGAATTTATATGGGTGGGCAAAGATGTCCTTTTTGGTGTTCACGACCAGGGTGACTGTTGTAAGTCTTGCTTTGATTAATCATTATTATTATTAGTCTTATTATTTTTATATCGTGAATTGAATTACTTAACTAAAGGTTTTTGATGGGCATCCGCAGCTACTAGAGCATAAAGGGTATCGATACAATTAAAAGACGAAGATAATTTATCCCACTGTCAAAACAACAGTTATTTGACTGCATGTTTGAGCATTATCTAATGACAGAAGAGAGGCAAAGTTTGAGAAAAATGAATGCTTCCCGCTTAGCTATGGTAAGTTGTACAAATTTTCCCAGGAATGTGACATTTATGAAGTAGGAAAATATTCCTTCATTATTGCACAAGTAAATGAAAATACCCACGTGATGCGAAAAATGCCCACTTATACTTATTGTATCAGGTGGACATTTTCATTTATTTTTTACCATAATGAAGGGATATTTTTTTCTTCTTCGTATATGTCATGTTCCTAGGCAAATTTGTACGCCATACCACATCTAAAGGGGAAACATTCATTTTTCTCAAACTCTATCTCTCTTTCTGGCATTACATAATGCTTAAACATGCAGTCTAATAACTGCCGTTTTGGCAGAGGGATAAATTGTCTTTTGTCTTATAATTGTATCGATACCCATTATACTCCAGTAGTGGCAAATGCCCAACAACAACCTTTAATTAAGCAATTCAATTCACGATATAAGAATAATATCACTAATATTAGTAGTAATATAGGAATAATGATTAATAAAAGCAAGACTTACAACAGTTCTGATCGTGAACAACAAGAAGGTCATCTTTGCCTACCCATCTCAATTTAATTTGAGAAGTTAATATGAATGAGAAGGAAAAATTGATATATAGTAGTGAAGAACATATGTTGATCACTAGAAGAGAGAACAACTTCGTGTCTACAGCAAGCAATGTGCCATCGGTGAATGAGGAAGATGGATAATACAACTCTTTTGTAAGTTTGGATCCTTTATCTCTATCGAACAGAAGCTGTAGCTCGGGGAGGAGACTGATACGGACACAGGGAATTTTTACCCTACTTTCCTTGGAGAGAAACTCGGGGATTTAGCTTGCTGGAAGAGGTATTGGGATCAGATCGATGAGGGCGAGTATCTATTATCCATTACTATTTATTGGAGATTTTGTATATCTACTAGTTGTTGCTCTTTCTCTTTCCATTTGTTGTTGTTTCCTCTTTTGAGTCTTTCCAAAACAAAATGCGTTTATGTTCGATCCCACTGTGGGATTACACTAGGTTACGTGCTGTTGAAACTCGTGAGAAAAAGAAAGAATCATGGGAAACTGAAAGACATTCCATGTTTCAATGCACCTTTGCATTGGGTAAAATATATTATTATTCAATTGGCTACCTCTATAGTTAGTTATGTCTTTAGCTGGATTTGGAATAAAACTTTGTTATTTGAAGGGTTTAATTTCTATTGTATTACAACAATGATCCATAAAGTGAACTAAACAAGGATTTAGGAAAAGATAGTGAGGAATGAATATCCCAGCTTAACAGAAAAGAAAAAATTTAACGACTTACTGATGTTTTCTAGTATTACTTCTTCTTGAAGGCCTCATTGGTTGCAATAGGTGATGTTTGTCGCTAATTGGTTGAGTTTACTTTGTAGAGATTTGACATTAAAGATTATCCTGGTTCGTTTCCATTGACTTCCATATTGCCCATGAGATACTACTTAGAATTTCCTAAAAATGTTGGAATGTTGAAGGGTTATGCTGCAAAGACACTTGAGCAGTACAATGTGGAAAATGTATGCTCTAATCACACTCTCTGTTGGCTTTCTAGTTGTTCTTTTTCCTTGTTTTCTCTAAAAAGCTGAGAAAGATCTCGTGAATTCGTTTTAGAGCACTAAATACGAGGTCAAGATATTCTGAAGGTTAATGAGATGGATGTAAAGACTTCGTTTTCTAGTTAACCGTTATGATAAAAAATGGCTATGAGGAATTATTTCAAGCTAAGGTGGTGCGACATCTAGATCAATCTTTAGAGTTCGCAATTGTTAGGCCAACAGTAATGAGATCTGTTTAAATTTTGTTACTTTAAATATCTCGTAGAAAATTCTTATTGAGAAAATGCTTCCATTGTGTCTGACTCGGTGACACAGTTTGAAGCAACATGCATGTCAAGATATTTATTTGATTAGATGTCCAGTATTTGTGACCCCAAGCCGTGATAGCTCCCTCTGCTCTCTATATTTTTAAAAGATTAGATGTCATGTATTGTGTTCTTTGTCAGCTCCTTATTATTTATATGAGGGTGTTTGGGTGCAAGTTTGGCTGGGTTGTGAATTAAGAAAGAGAAAGGAAATACATCGGGAAATCTAATTGTCATATAGTCACAAATGCAACAAATTATTCAAGAGCTCACTTTCCTATTAGGTAATATTTGAAATTTCTGTGGATATGATTGTTAGAGTTTTCTGTTTTAAAATAATTTGTATTATATTGGTAAATCTTTTGATTTCTAATGGGAAACCACTCAAATAATCTCTAGGGAAACCGCTCAAATAATGTGTGTTCTGTAATGGTTTTGTTAACCTATTACATTATGAATGCTCATTTTTGCTTTGTCAAGATTATGTAATACTTATGCTGAGATCTAGTAATTTTTCATTCTTCTTTTGGTTTTTCCTGAGAATGCTTAATTAAGTCAAATAGGGAAAACGATTAGTGAAAACACTACTTAGGAAGTTTGTTTTTAAACATTGAAACGTGTTCTGTGAGAAGAAAAGTGCAAACATGATATTTAGTTTGGATTAAGCTTAAGAAAGGAACCTGGAAATTGTGTAGGAAAACCTGATCTACTTCTTGATTGCTTAAATAATGATAAGTTTCAGCTTTTGTAATTTAGTTACTCTCGTTAGTTACTCTCTTGTGCTTTTATATAGGTGAATGGAGGTTTGGGCATACATTAGATATGAAGTCTCTGCATCGTTTTGGCTCGGGTTCAAGCTTTAGCTTAAATAATGATAAGTTGCATAAATATTTGTTAATTTCTTTAGTTGTTGAAGATTTTAGGGTATTTTGAATTTTAAGTTATGCATACCATTGTTAATTTTAGCTATTTAATATGTTGCATGCTCTTTTTAATGACTCAAAATAGAGGCAACTAGGCAAATCCCTATGATTATTAGGCACCGGAGATATACAAGAATGTGAAAATGGGATAGAAAAGGATTATACTCCTTGATAACGGATATCGCCTCCTTTATAATCAGAATATATCCCAAACCCACAGAGCCAATAACTTTAAAAGTTTATTTGGAGCCTCTCATTACCTCCTAAGGTACTTAATTTTATCTAGAGAGCATCGAGAAATATTTTACCTACATGTGAGAGCCTTTTGAAAAATAAATTTATAGTTAGTTCATTTTGCCCTCGATGCTGGTAGACACTGGAGACTGTGAAACATTGTTTGGTAGAATGTGATTTTGCGAAACAATGTTGGATTCTATCAAACTTGGATTTTCATAATGTAACAGGAAATTTTGAAAAAGAAACCTGAAAATAAAAATGGAGGAAGCTTTCATGATTTTATGGATCTTGTGGAAAGCAAGAAATAATCTTGTTAGAACAATAAACGAACTGTTATGGTGAAGTGCCAATTTAGGAGGAAAAGGTCTACTGATGACACGAATAAAATGAATGCTAAATAGAAATTACCTCCAACAGATTCAAGTATAATATTGATGCCGCTAACTATATCCATACAAATATTGCCACAACAGGTATGGTGTTATGTAATAATTTGGGCCAATTTTTTGTCGGCAAAATTATATTCGTTAGACGTGTTGCTAGGCCCTTTGTTGCCCGATATCATAAGGGTGTATGAGGCTTTTACTAGGCTAAAAGAGCGATTCTGTACAAGAGGACTGGTTATGGAAACTGATAATCTACTCGTGAATCAAGCTTTGGATGAAAATTTGGTGGATTACTCTTATTTTGATGCTTTAGTCTTTAATTGTAAAACTCTCCTTGAAGAGTTACCATTTTTCTCTTTATCATCTGTTAAGAAATTAGCGAATCAGGTTTCTTATTGTCTTACTAGAGCATCTGCTGCTATGTCTGATTCGATGGAGTGGAATACTACTCTCCATCTTTCATTACCAATGTACTCATGTTTGGTTTGAATAAAACATAATGAAAAAATCATTTAAAAAAGCACCCAATGCTTAATAAATTAACAAAAAGTCGTTTTAACCCCTTTTTGCTACCCAAAAAAACCCAACAATCTAATGATCTTTTTCTTTTGGAATATATATATACAAGGTTAGGTAAAATTAAACGGAGGAGGTAGTACCAAATTACTCTTATCAAAGTCACTTTAATGCTTGTTTTTTTAGTTGACTTTTCTTTACAATAAAGTGCTAAACGAGAACCAATAAATATAAAATAGGGATAATTTTATTAAATAGTTACCCAATACATATTAGTGATATTTTTCTTAAATCAAATCAAAATGCAAAGGGTGTCATATAAATAGAAATTGAAACACGGA
>JBDJHY010194741.1:0-11754 GCA_039654485.1 Withania somnifera | reverse complement strand
TTTTACCAATTTATGTAGATAATATTATATTTGAAAGTTCTAATCCTCTCTTGTGTAAAGAATTCTCTAAGCTTATGCAAGGATAATTTGAAATGAGCATGTGTAATGACCTTTGGGGTAAGTTTTGTATCTTAACGATTCCTCTATGTTTATAGTGTTCTTGTAACTTCCCAGATGATTTGTTACTTGATAGGATTGGTAGGTTGGTTTCCTGGAAATTTTATAATTTAAATTTCTTTATTTATTATTATTTTCACCTCATCTTAAACGACCTCGGATCGCATTTCAGTTGGTTCTATTGAGTCTAAAATATTTATTATATAAATATTTCATATATGAATTTTCAAAATTAGACTCCTTTTCCATTTCGAGCCTCAATTATTCAAATTGAGGTTACTGGGCTAGAAGGCACTAGGATCGCAGAGGTAGAGGGCTTTGGTCACGAAGGGTAGGGTCGAATGGGGTCGCGATCGTGTGGCATGATTCGCAATTATGGTGCATCGCTGGCGGACAATATAAGTTCTTTTATTCCTTTTCATGACAAAAAATCCCAATTTCTCTTGGTTTCCTTCAAGTTTCAGAACTTCACTTAGTAGTATTAAAAGTCTAAATCGTTGTTATGCTCTATATAATTTTATTTTGTTGGTTCTATGATCAATTCAACAAGATAATTTCTTGATTTCTCTATAGTTATAAAGTTTTCTAGATTACATAAACTTTCTTATTTTGTTTCTTTATTTTTTGCCTTTAGTTTGAGCCCGACTTTCTATGGGTTGTTCTCTACGTGTGGGTATAAATATTATATTTTTCCAAGCTATGAGGATTTATGGACCCTATTACTTCTATATACATATGGGTCTTGTTTCACTCATCCTGATGTGTGGGTTATGTTTTTGCTAGCTTCATGCAATTTTGAGCCTTTTTCATGATTCTTTAGATATTTCAGCATGTTTTTCTAGGTTATCTCTGAAATCTTGGTAGGATACATATTAGTTATTTTAAATTGGGTATTTAGTATTTTTTATTCTTGGTAAATTTCTTGCTTGGGGAAGGGTTACTAGTTTGAAGCCTTGTTACAGCGGTATCTTGGCCTACGACCTATCTTGTTGGCCTCTTCATTGGTTATACATCTCTAGTTATACGATTCCCTACCTACCTGTTCCACACCATCTTTATAACATAGTTAAGGTTGGGGAGGAGATTATACTAGTTTTTAGAGTTTGGTAAGTATCCCCCGGACTTAGCTGGTGGCTTTAAAGCTGATCTAAGCTGTTGTTTTGCTATTTTTTAATGAGCATGCATTGGTGTTTTAAAAGTTAATTGGGCTTTTGGTAGTATGTTAATTAGGAAGAGATTTCTTATCATTATATTTGTACTTTCCAAGACTACACTCATGAGGAGTATGGAGATATTTTCTCACACAATTGAATTTTACTTTCTCACCATCATTATAGTTTTTGGATATTGCCTATGAGGCAATAGCTGGGTTTTACTGAGACTTTGTTTTTCCTTATGTATAGAGTTGAGAATTTCTACTGAGATATGATATATGGGATGAGACAGGGTCTTGGCATTTCTTCTATGATGATTATTCCACTAGTTGGCTTTTTATGAGCATTTGGGATCAGATCCCTCCATGGACCTTTCGTCCCGGATTGTCAAACCTAAGTTACAAGGTATGTGCATATCTTGGGGGAGGATTTTATAAAGGGAGGAGTGGTCTGTGGGGAATCCTCTCGTCGGTCTTTCCATCAGGATTACATACTAGGGCGGGTGCATACGAGCACTATTTTACTTTTTAGCATGCCTTTGCATTGCATCGTCCGCGCTTGGTTGTTCTCTTTGGGCTTACTAGGGAATTCCTATTTGGTTACTTATATGATGGTGTGCTTTTTTGCTAGATAGTATTTCTTTAGTTACTTATCGTGTTTTAATCACGGCTAGATTATTTCATTACTTGTTTTGGTATTCTCTTTGTGGTGGTTAGTTGGAGCTCTGGTACTATCACGTTGATTTTATTATAACTCAGATCCTGCATGTTATGCCTGGATAGTTAGACTTTTTTAATACTTTTTAGATGTTATTGGGACTATTCTTTTTTTCTTGTTACTTGATCATACATTACCTTGCTTTTTCTTACTTTTTCCTAGTCCGCCTATGATGTATATTGGGTATGAATTTTTTTGGTACTCAGTCTACACTTCTGCATCTTTTTTCAATGTAGGTCCTAGTACAATTAAGTAGGGAAAGTGGAATCGTGTGAGATAGACCAACGTTGTTCGTAGATACAGTGAATAGTTGGTGTTCTTACTGACCAATTCTCCTTCTGCACATAGTGGTCCTAGTTTTTCCCCAAGATGGCTGCCTTGTAGTTTTTTCCACATTGTGGGATGGATTCTTGTACTATTTTATGTATAGATGCTCTACAATCATAATACCTATTTTTGGGGAGTTACTTTTTGGTTTGTATTTCTGTTTTTTATTTTTCTTCTTCTACTTATTCTTATTCTTATTCTTATTCTAATTCTTATTCGTCTTCTTTCTTCTCTTTTTATTTTGTTACTTGGTACTGGCCAATCTTTTTGCGCTCTAGGATAGGCTAGGCTTGTCTACAAGTGGGGATGTCGATTACATCACAACTCAATTTTGGGTCATGATGAAGGGTCATTACAGAATAATGGGTGAGTTAACATTCTTTCTGGGATTTCTAATTATGCAATCAAATGAAGGCACATTTATTTGCCAAAGTAAGTTTGCAAAAAGAGATCATCAACAAATATGAGATGATAAATACTAAAGCTCTTGGAATACCAATTAGCACCACTTGAAAACTTCACTCTGATGAGGATGGTACGACTATTGATGAAACTATGTATAGAGGTATGATAGTGTCTCTACTTTATGTAACTGTTAGTTGGCTTGATATCTTATATAGTGTTTGTATATGTACCTATATTTCAATATTCCTTTAAAAAATCTCATCTTAAGGTTGTCAAAATAATCAGTAGATATATTGTTAGAACCACTAATAATGGCCTTTGTTAGAAAAATGATACACTTTTTACTCTTGAAGGCTTTTCAAAAGATGATTTTGCAAGAGATAAAGATGATATGAAAAGCACTAATTGATGCTTCTAGTTACTTGGAAAATAAATTATTTCATTGCTTAGAAAGAAACAAAAAATTGTATTTATATCCATTGCTAAGGCTGAATATATTGTTGTTAGACAATGTAGAGCATAAATATTATGGATAGTAAATCAATTGAGTGAATATGAGTTATCTCTTAATCGTGTTAAAATATTTTGTGACAAGTTGAGTGCCAGTTAATTATCTATAAACTTTGTTCATCATTCTAGAGTAAAGCATATAGACATTAAATATCATTTTCATCAGCATCCTATTCAAAATGGCGATGTTGAAATTTTTCTTGTTGGATTTACTTGTAGCTTGCTGAATTTTTTTACAAAACCTCTTCTTGAAGAATGATTTGGTTTTAATAGGATACCTCGGTATTCGTTAAAATCCATTTCTAAAATAAATTTGTGTGGTCAATATTTTATGACTCCTCTTTTATATGTTTTCATAATTGCTTCCTCGGTTTTTCCCCTAGTCTTTTGATAATTCATTTTTCTTCCTTTTCCTCTTTTTAAATTTGACTTACTACTTATTTCTTCTCATATCTCTCGATAAAATGTCTTCCTCTCAAAATCCTCAGAAAACTACCTCTGATCACTCTGAGTTCTCTAGAACTTCTTCTAAACACACTCATAGGTAAATCTATCACCCAATCCTCCTTAGAAGTTTCTCTATCATTACATCCCATTCCTTTTGATATAATGGTCAAGCTTACAACGTTACAAGTGAAGCTGACAGTTCTTTATGAGAAGATAGAATCGCTTAAGGATGAAGTCAATGTAGCTCAACTATAGATCTATTTTATCAAGGATGCTATTAATGAATAGCTTTATTATTCTATGTTTATAAGGATAAAAGTTTTATGTTAAATAATGTTTTTTGATCTATGATTATACTATGCTTATTTGCTTCAAATGTGCTAGTCTATTTGTCCCTTATTTTTCAATGGTTCATGCCATAGGGGAAGAATATATATGTTTTGATTTTAGCATAATCCACAGAAAATTTCATAGAAGAAATGGGAGAAATTCTTGGAAGAAGAGGGTTCTTACTTAAAATAGAAAGTTAACTAATGTGCATTATTGTTGTCCATCAAATAAGGAGAGATTGTTAGGGTTCTAATTTCAGTAAATGACAACATAATTATAGGACTCTTTAAAGAAGTTGACTAAAGAATTTTTGAAAAAATTAAAATGATGGAACATGATGGACAACAAAAATACTTGAAGTTTTCATTGGGAGCTACTGAACATTAATGATGTTGTTGATTGTTACAGATATCATGAAAAGAGTTTTAAATTGGAAGTTTTTGATCATCTATTTTGCAAGTTACTAGATGGTTATCTCTTTGAAGGTTGCACTCCTGCTACTATCGATGGTTCACTAATGGATGGAAAGTATATGAGACAATTAATGACTCACCCTTATTCTTAGAAAGAGTGCATCTTGGGTTTCTCCAATAGCTACTTTCTCATATCTTATAAGAACTAGACGTCAATAGGATATGTATGCTCTATAAGTCCTCTACTATTTCCTTCTTTACTCTGCTTTTAATTAGTATTGTATTACTATGTGTTTTACTATGCATATAAAAATGAGAGGAGACTAAATTTGAGTGACGCAAAGCATAAAAAATAGTCACGAGGAAAAGAAAAAAGTGTGCACTGCTTTCTTGTGTAGGCTCAGTCGATTTGTAAAGATGAGTTCTTGTCTAGGCTGAACAAATTTATGAGATTAAGCTCTTGTGTAAATTTAGTTAATTTTGTAATCAATGTAAAGTTGAGTTTCATGTAGATAAAGTTAGGTTGAAATAGTTCAAAAAATGGAACCCTCTTATAGCCTAAGGGGATTCGATTAAGGCTGACATTGAACCCTAACCAGTATAAAAATATTATATGTTGATTTCTCTTTATGCACTTTGCTTATATTGGATAATCATCAAATTGTAGTAACTATTAACTGAGTATGTGTGATAGTTGATTAACAGGTTTTTTTTTTTTTTGCAAATCACCTTCCCCTCTTCCACTTTCAGAGAAACCTTCCACAAACTTCCTACAATAATACACCAAACCCAAAAATCTCCTGATATCAATCAGAGTCTCAATCTTCTGAAAATCCACTTTGATCCCCTCACTAGAGATGTTTTGACCTAGTAAATCCACTAAAATAAGCCCAAAATCATGCTTAGAGAATTTTGCATAAATCCTCGATCTTGAGGGTCAATCCTGAGGTATTAGGATGCTCTTCCTTACTCTAGGAGTAAATCAGGATTCCATCATTAAATATAATAACAAACATATCTAAATACCATTTGACACCGTGTTCATCAAATCCATAAAGGTTATAGGAGCGTTAGTCAAACCAAAGGAAATGACTAGGAATTTAAAATGACCATATCGAATTTTGAAAGTTTTATTGGGATTATCATCTTCTCTAACTTTGTATTGATAATAATACCAACAGAAATCTATCTTCTTTATGATAACCTTATTCAACTAGTGATAATCTACACATATATAGAGAAAATCCTTCTTATCCACGAGCAACACAAGAGCACCCCCAAGGAGTGACATTAGGTCGAATGGATCCCTTGTAAGGAGATCCTTTAACTATTCTTTCATCTCTATCAGTTTTGAAAGTACCATTCTATATGGTGGAATCGATAATGACTGAGTGTTGGGAAGAATATCAATACCAAAGCCTATTTCCCTACCAGGAGGGACTCTGGGAAGATCTTCAAGGAAGACCTGGGGGTATTCATTGACTATAAGAATGGACTAGAGTGGTGGACTTTCTACATTAGAATATTTTACCCAAAGTAAATGATATATACACCCATTGGAAATTATTTACAGGACTAATTGTAGGAGATGAATTTGCCTTTCAGCATCATTAGGCTATTCTTCCATACTAAAAATTGTTCATTAGAAAAATATAAGGAAACATTTCTAATTATATAGTCCACTGAGGCATAATAGGAATATAACCAATTTATACCTAGAAAGACATCAAAGTACCATATCTAAATCAACCAAATCAATCACATAATAACCATGAAGAATGGTTAACACTTAATCCTTATTAACTCTTCTAGAAACTATAGACTCAGCAAAAGGAGTGGAACTGAAAAGATATAAATAATTTGTTGATGAAAAAACCCAAATTCTATGGAAACATAGGAGGTGACAAAAGATAAGTTAGCACCAGGATTAATAGCACATAAATGTCATGAGAGAAAACTGCAACATACTAGTGATTGCAGGTGTATAAGCCTTTGAATTCTAGTAGCTTGAAAGAGCATACAAGTGGTTCTAACCACTCCTTTTTGCCAATGAACCATTGCTTTTTACTCATGGAGCAGAAAAAGTAGTAGCTTTGTCCTTATCTCCCCCTTTTCCTTTTGGTTAATGGACAATCTCTATAAAAATTACCCTACACAATTATAAAACACATGCTTATCCAAAAGGCACTTTCCCAGGGTGTAATTTACTATAAGTGTTGTAAGGAGGGTAAGCTATAGAACTTTGGGACATACTACTCTTAGACTATGAACTCCAAATTTTGCGGCCATGATTATTCTAGAATTAATGGTAATTTCTAGGCTTTGGTAACAGATACACTAGCTGAATAGTAGGCTTTGGAAACTTCTTTTTAAAGAATAGTTTTTTACCCTTACCATCCATCTGGAAACTCCCATCAAGGTCCTTGACCGCTCTCTCTTATTTTTGGCATTCTTCTTCTTACCTATATTTTATTTTCCTTTGTGGGTATATACTATGAACACAAAATTTCCATTTCCTTAATCAACAGTTCTCCTGCACATCACATTTCACATTCTTAGAAACTCCTGATACAAATTTTCTCATCCTCACCCACATGGTAGATACCAACTCTAGAGCATATCAAGATAGTTGAGAAAAATTGAGGTTTTACTACCTCATATTCATCTTTCCTTGTTTTAGATTCATAAACTCCACTACATTTACATTTCCCAACTCCTAAGGATATAAGCCGTAAACAAAAGCATTCATGATAGCATACCACTCTTCAAGATATGTGTATTTTCCATAATACAAATCTCATTGTTCATATAAAATTTTACCAATGCCCTTTAGTTGGTAGGAGGAAAGTTCTACTCCCTCTATTTTATTGGCATGCATGAACCTCAGGATTTTTTGGGTTTTGATAATGCAATTTTGAGGATCCTTATCAATCTTGGACCCTTTGAGCTTTGGTGGTTCATATTACAGAACTCATGGATTCTAGAGGTGTTTGAGGAGCCATAAAAACTGGAACTACCAGGAAAAACCTTTTCAATGTGTGATTAAGCTACAACCAGTAGTGTAAGAATCTAAATAACCCCTCTAAATGTGGTGTCAGTAGTATCAGCATAGGAAGGGATTCAAGTAGAGAATGTCTTGGATCCCCTTATTGGATTGGATGGCATATGAGGAGCCTTATCATTAGAATTTTTGCAAGAAGAGTTGCTTCCATTTCTGGTCAACATCATATGTGTTAGAGTAATATTACTGGATTGGCCCTAGTAGGAATCCCAACACTGGTAAAACTCCAATGATTAGAGATCCATTTTGGGATGCATTAGATTAAATACGTGAAAATCATGAATTAGGATGATTCCGTAGAGTTTAACTCTATTGCATGAACTAGAGCATGAAAGAAAAGTAATTAGTTTCTTTTATAAATGTGGCACACTACATACCTATAAGAAAGAACTTTACTAGACAGTTTTTTAAACACCCTAGAACATTTGAATCTTTGAATATGATGCTATATTTTTCACAACCCAAGGCTAGGATTTGGACCTAACCAGCACAAGAGACCATTACTATTCTAAATAAATCACTTAGGATACATCATGAGCATCCAACTGAGAAGAAGAAAGACACTATTAAAAGGTGATATCAAAACCTTTTTCATAACGTCAAATAACAAAATCATAACTGATGGAAAATTCCATAATATATGAAAGAAGCTAATAAAATCTGAAAAATAATGTCTACATAGATATATGACACCTCTATATAACATTAGGAATTATCTATATTACAACAAGGCCTAAACAATAACTTAAAACCTAGAATAAATTTTGAACATCAAAGTGAAACTTTCGAAATATGGGAGACTCATTAATAGTTGACCTGACTGGCCTAGTGTTGATTAGAAGCTCAAACATGCATCCTGAAACCTACATTATAAGATATACAATACTCAAGATGGTAAATATGTGGCACCTATTGATATGTAAAACTGAGGAGGGAAGAAAAACATAAAATATATGTATTAAATTTCAATGGTAACTAAATAAGAGGACAAAAGACATGAAGGACATATATAATCTACTAAAAAGGACTCATTAACATAACTGATCTTACTTCTAAATTGTATGGCTTAACAAACATCATCTACATAATACACCATGATATTGGGCTTCGATTATTACCTAATTAGTTGAGCCCAATTCATCTTTTCCGTATGGATTAGGATCTATCATGCATATCTTTACTAAGGAAATATTTAATATTGTATGAATTTATCGAATGAACCATCACAAAATTAGGAAATAGTTGTTTCGAGTGGAATGCCAATTTA
Organism: Withania somnifera; assembly: GCA_039654485.1. NCBI lineage: Eukaryota > Viridiplantae > Streptophyta > Magnoliopsida > Solanales > Solanaceae > Withania > Withania somnifera. Next base: position 3,006 of record JBDJHY010194741.1, on the reverse strand, counting down.
ATCCACACCCTCTTGGTTGACTGTACAATTATCTTTAAGCCCATATTTTATTCATGTTCATCCAATCAATTCATCTTTCAAATTGTTCATCTTTATCTCAACAACCATCCATTAACATGAAGGAATTAACATAAATTTATTATTGTCATACTCAGAATTCCAAGTATATCTTTCCATCACTTGAAGCATCATCATTGAGGTTGTGAAAATTATACATGTCACTAAAAAGGGCCACAGTTAAAAATATATTAAAAAGTGATTCAAAATCAGTTTCTTGAAATAATAGTATTTGACTTTCACTAAAAGAAAGGAAATTACAATGTGACACATCTTTAAACTCAAGTATACTAAAATTTATAATATTGTAAGCTTTTCGAACATCAATAAGACCATCAAACACCATATCTTGGAGGGATTAAGAGTCAACTCAAAATACAATTTAAGTATGTAAACACTAAGTTTTCTTAAAGATAAAGGATAGCCACGAATTTGGAATATTCTAACCCCCAAGAAATATGTTGTTAAACATAGTTATCTACAAAAAACATAAGAGAGCATGGGAAACCTATTACTCTACATACTTAGTGATGGAACTTGATCAAAACCTTTCGAGAGGAATCATAACTAGACGTGTCTATAGATTTTGAGTGTTAAAGTTATAGGAGAAGTGAGAGAGGTTTTGATCATGAAAAATAATTATGTAAACCTTATAATAAATTTTAAATTTTTTTACATAACTTATAAAAGGACATAGGTAGCAATATCCTCGTTGAAATTCAGAAAATTTCATGTCGTACGGCTTCAATAATGGACCATTGGCTTGGTAGATGGTCCATGGATTAAATAATTGGAATTTGGGAAAATTTGTAACTGAATAGATAGTTTCTTTCGAAAAAGCAATGGACCATCATCCTAAAGGATGGACCATTGAGTCATGTCTCATCAACTAGCGTAGTAAAATAATCATAACTTTTTTCTATCACCTCAAATTAACAAATAGTTTGTTTTTTTGGAAACTATACTCACAGGCCTTTAATTTGATATAATATAGGAAATGTAAATCTTGTTATTTGAGGAGATATATGCTTTTAAAGTTTATCTGAGTAAGAACTTAAATGAACTCTCAATCAATAATAAGCTTTCAACTCAATTTTATGCTTGGATTTTCTTGATATAAAATTGATCTTAACACCTATCTACAATTATAAAACATAAAATTCGGGCCTATACACATATGTAGAATGGTTTAGACGTTATCTTAGAATTCACAATGTATTATAGGGGATGTTAAACTTTTTTTTTTTACCATAGTGAACAACTGACCAGTTCCTACTCTTATAGCTGACACATCATTCAACTCTAGCTTTCCTGGTGTTTTTTGAGTTGAAAAGTGAATATTATGTTGGGTTTTGAAAAGTCTCTATTCCATATGAACATTCGATTGATCAAAGTCTAAATCTCATTACGGCTCTTGGACAAAATTTTCTTTTGTTTTGTAGCATATAATAGTGATTTTGATTCCAAAGTCACAACAGAGATGGATTAAGTCTCACATTGAGCCCCAATTACTATAAAAATATTGTGCGTTGATTTTCTTTCTAAACTTAAACAATTCTTTATCTAATCTATAGTCACAGTAAATTGAATCTATGTGACATTCAATTAAGGGAAGAAAAAATTTCAATTCACTCCCCTCTTGCACTTCTAATTTGTATTAGATCTTGGTTTGGTATTCACATTTTAACCGCAAGTGAGAAAAGATCATGGCTCAATATATTGCAGGAACGTTATTTTAAGAAGCAACTTCGAATCATGACCTCCCGACTTTAGTGGGAAACACTTTTGTCATTAGAAGATAAGAATGGAGTCGTTTATCAAATCCTACGTCAAAGATTAAAGAGTAAAAGAATTGTTGGCTTTCCTATTCTACCTCATAAAGAGATCAATGATAATGGAACTATAACTAAAATCTTTCCATCATTAAAAGATTACATAAATGAAAAGATTGAAATAATACAGATAAAATCTAAAGCAAAAGGTATTTTGTATAACTCTGTCATTAGAGAATAATATAAAAACAAATCTAGTTGTGAGACTGTCAAAGAAATGTGAGATAAATTGGACATTACATACAAAGGTATTGACTAGGTCAAATAGAACATCATGATCTTATTGGTTTATGACTATGAACTATTCCAAATGAAGGAAGAAGATATAGTTAAAGATATTCTTTTAAGATTTAGAAAAATTATTGAGGAACTTAAAGCTCAAAGAAAGGTATATCCTGTGTTTGATCAAAACTCTCAAATTTTAAGGATCCTTCCCGCATAATGGCATGCAAAAGTTGTTTTCATTGAAATAATGAATATAAATAAACTCACATATTATGAATTTATAGATGAATTAATTTCCTTTGAAAAGGAATATATCAACAGAAAGGTTTAGGATAAAACTAAGAAAATAATAGTTGCTTCCAAAGAAACTGAAGATTCAAATGATGATGAAAATAGTTAAGAGGAATAAGCTTCTCTCATCACCAAGTCTATTGGAAAATAAACTATGACAAGCAAGAACTAACAGAAGGAAAAATCAAGAAAATTTAGAAGTAGGTACAATTAAGATCAATCAGAGAATGATGGAAAATATTATGAATGTGTAAGTTATGGACATATTTCTATTGATTGTCCACAAACTAGAAAAAGACCTTCAAAAGGGCATTCTAAAAACAATCTCTGAATCATCTGGAGTGATGTAGATAATTTAAAAAGTGCACATGATAATTTCTAAAATTCTATTTCATGGCTATTATGTAAACAGTAAGGTAAGAACAACTAAATATTGTGACTGTAGTTATTTTGAGGATCCTTTGGATTTAGCTATCTCTGTCTTACATTGAGTAATGATTTTAAGATGATTTTAAAAGTCCTTAAAAAGTAAAAATGAACTAGAAACAAAACTAGAAGTAACTCCTATTGAGAGATATATTCTTGAAGAAGAAATATGTAA
>JBDJHY010194730.1:0-11754 GCA_039654485.1 Withania somnifera | reverse complement strand
AGTTTCTAAATGTATAAAAAACAAAACATGTGGGATTGATACCTAACAATTATCAAGCTTCTGGACAGGTTTAAAAATATCATTTCAATCCTCTAAAAAATGAACACATACTAGGATCATAAGGACATATCGAGGTAATAAATGACTTTAGAAAAAGGTTCATAACTTTCTACTCCAGATTCGTATTAAGGCGTAGTTTGTTCCATTGGAAACTATACTCAAAAGACTTAAATTAACATGCTACATTACTATCATACATTGTTGAAATGAAATTACCACTTATAATCATATGAAATTTCCCGGTTCACTTCTAACCATGTGCAAAAGATGTTTTCAAATTCTATCTTTAATTTTCGGGTGTAGACTATACCCCCCTTGAGATCATTCATCCTGGAATGAAGGACTGAAGCTGAAACCAAGGGGATTTACTAAAAGATCTGTCTCACTAAATACTGAAGAAACTTGCACTACTCATGAACAAGCTACTTACTCTACTAAACTATCATGAACCATACAAGTAAAACATGAATACACTCAATAGGACTTATATAATGCTCCATGCTATATACAACTAACAAAGGAAGAAAGATGGATGGAGAGGCTATTACCTCAAACTGAACTGGAAGAAGAAAGAAAGAAGTCTGATATCTTCTCATAGTGTTTGCCTTTACCTACCACGTATCTCCCTCAACTGACTAATTACTCCATATAACTTTAACTGATGTGATCTCTTTGTTTCTAATATTTTAAAGATATTGGTCTAAGATTTAAATGGCTACTTATTCATATAACTTTAACTATTCAGATGGAACCTTGGCTCATGCATACAACGGAAAAAATTTATAGATAAATCATTAAGTGTAATGGGACATCTCATGTGAATTAATAAGAAGTATAGAAATGAATAAGAAAAATTCAAGTTTCATATTTTCTATCTCAACGTTTGAAAGCCACTAAAAGTTGAATCTCAATTGGTAGAACAATGCCTCTAGCTATCCAAAATAAAGTGAAATGAATAACTCTTAATATCTTGGCTCTAATAATAGTAAATTAATGAAATAACATCAACTATTGTTCTCGGATAAAATGGGAATTTACCAACTTTCACTTCTCGAAAGAATGCAAATCAATTTAACTGCAAACATTCAGAGAGATGGCTTGACCTGTATGGTAAATAACATGCAACATAGAGTATGCAATCAGTACATTGAATAGATGGAGTATGCAGGAAGGTAACATGAACAAAAATATCAGTATGCTCAACAATAATCAATATAAACCATGAACTTGTCTATATGAACAACATCAAATAATTTATGAACCTCAACTATCTAATGTGCTGACCCAAGCTTACTGGCTAATGTCATGCTGACATACAATATACTTATCACTGCTATGCTGACACACTTCATATTAAGCACGTGGGTGCATTTTAAGCATAAATTATTTGAAAAGAACTTAAAACATGATCATAATTAATGAATACATATATAAAGTAAAATCGATATTTCTTTTAGTTATGAAATGGAAAGCCTGACTCTGAACTACAAACCTCAATATACAACAATTATGAATATTGATAGTTTATACTTCACCTTTTCAAAATACAAGGAAAAGACTTAAAAATCATCTGTAAAACTACATTAGTTTCAATAAGATTAAATTTAGTTAATTTATACCATCTCACAAAAATTTTACACATGACACTGTGGGAGGTTCTATAATCGACATATAAGACCATGTGAGCAGCCATAGAATTGATCCCGCGTTTCAACTGATGGGTGTACTATGCCCTATCATAAGTACAGTACCTAAAAATTAACCTAGTGGATTGAACTAAGCTGGGTCTATCATAATAATGCCTTTTTGGTAACATGTCATCCTATGATTGACAACATAGTTACGACATTGGGTCTTTCAACCTAATCTGCTTGATGCTAATACTACTCCTAAAACATGCACCTGCTTCTAACTTGACCATTCAAAACAATTCTTAAGTACAACTTTAGAAAAATAACATGTCGTAGCCCTTTTTGGAAAATATTTCAAATTCGTTCTGTTTTTTTTTTTAAATAATTCTAAAGCCTATAATTTAGGAAAATTATGAAAATCTCTAATGTTCAATACTTGTTACACAAGAATTACCCATTTTTTTTCCAATACTATGACTTTCAGTTCTATACTAAGTAGATTTTTCAATTTTAGATAGCTTGTGGAAATCTTAACACTTAGCACATGAAAGGAATTTTTATTCTTAAAGTATTGAAAAGTAAGGAACTAACAGAATTCATATAAGGTATGAGTCTTTCCATGAACATATAGGAATGCATAGTAAATAGTAAATGGCACCTATAAACATAATAGGAGAAAAATTCTTAACATTGGAAGTAAATTTAATAACCCTAGCAAGATCTAATATAATATTTTTAATTTAAAAACATGAGATTCGGGAATAAGGGATGGAAGGGACCCCTTGTTCATTAGCCTGCGTACATGTAATTGAAGATATTAAGGTTGGAATTGAAGAAGTGTATCTGCCCTTGAAAAACTAGCCTTTAACTTTGGAGGAGAAGAAGATATCGATGTTTCTTTTCTTTTCTAAGGATTGTGACAAGAAGTGGGAGAAAATAATAAAGAATTGGCTTTTATACTAAACTATTTTGAGCCTAAATGAAAAAATCATGGACTATCAAAAATATGGTAAAGGACTAAAAAGTCCCTGCATATATTGTATGAACAGAGGTCCTAGACACCTTACACTGACGGTTCTGCAATTTGTGGAGAGGTCTGTGGTCTGTGGAGTTGCTTCTACGGTTCGAGAGACCAATGCCCATTGAAAATAAAATATTGGAGAAGTTCTATGGAGCAGTATATGGTACGTGGTCTAGACCAACAATCTATGGGATCACTTCCATGGTTCGTGATCTGAACCTACGGTCTGTGGAAACTGGACAGCTAACAAGGCTTTACTAAATTGGCCATAATGTTTTGATCCAAACTTTAAATGACTCGCAATTTGTTGAATTAAAAACTTGACTCAAACACCTTTCTTTGTATTGATCACAAGTCACCTAACTATTTATAGAACAATATATGGTCATTTGAAGTTGACTCATGCACGAAGTAACACCAAAACTAAGATGGCAAGAAAGACCTTGAACTCAACTTTGTGTTAGAGGATGTCTATGACCTTTAATTACTTCAAGAGCTCAAACTACAAATTATTTAAAATTTTATAACTAAAATAAAGTGCAACTTCTTAGGCTTAGACTCAAGAACAAACATCAAACTATCCAAATTCTGGCTCAATTTTTAGGGTGTTACAATATAAAAAAAAATCATTGACTTCGAGGATTGACTGGATATCAGGATCATCAAAAGTACCTAACTCGGGCTAAGAGGTGGATACACCCCTTAGATATCATCTTTTTATATTTCAAGTATTGGATAAAACTACCCTTAAAAACAACAACACTCCCTCCAACTCAAGGATTGGCTCATCAGGAAACTGAAAGCGGACAACTATAGTCCTACAATCAACAACGGCATTGCATAATGAAGCCAATCTATGCCAAGAGCAATGTATAAATCTATCATGTCTAGCTCATTAAGATCAATAGGAATAATTTTATTAAGAACTGACACTGCAAACCAATAGTAGACTTACTATGAATTGACAGAGTCACCAACTCATGTGGAGACAGAGAAAGGCTTAGATAGACTCTTTGGACTAACTCCAAACTGACTTGAAAGACATGGGGAAATAAAAGATAGAGTAGATACATGGTTCAAATAGCACACATATCAATATTATGAACCTTCAACATACATCTGACAACATTTACTAACATTTCCTGCTCCTGCCTGGAACCCAATGGATATAATCGGTTTTGGCAATAACTGTTATTTGCTGGTAGAAGAAGTGCCCTGATGAGATCGGCTGCCTACTGGGACTGCTGCATAAGGATTAGTATGAACTTAATTACCACCTTTTCTATCCATACGACAATATTTCTCTCTATATCCTGTATTGCCATACCCAAAACAACTTTTATTAGGACAATCTCAAAGGTTGTGATCAATCTAACCACACTCAAAGCGTCCATTTGCACCAATCAAATATTTACTTGAGTTTTTATTACAAAAATTCCCATAAATGTGTTAGTAGGGCCTCCAGTGGTACTACCATGAGAGAAAGACTTAGCTGCTCGATTTTGCTGACTATGAGAAGGTCTGATGTTTTACAAAGAGGCACTAGCTGATGAAAGTGCTAGAGCCCTAAAAATGTATTTCTAATATAAAACATGTGAAAATCACCAGTACTAGGCTAACTACACAATAAATGACAGCATTGGCCTTTTTACTTTTCGATAACTCTCCTTGGGCTTAACCTTATCACCCTTAATTTGTTCTAAGTGAACTATCAGTCTGCCGATGTCCATTTCACTATTCAAGGTGGCTGGACTTTCATTTTTTACCAAATGAGGAGTAAGGTAAGAGAAAAATATACCCATGTGGTTTCACATATCAACAACCATCTACGGGAATACATGGATAGTTTGGCGAATTTTATCCTATTTTCAGCTAAAAAATGGAGCATTGCTCCAAACCCAGAAACTTATTCATCTTCTCCTCAATCGGGAAAAAACCACCCATAAAATTCTCCTCAAACTCAACCCAGAAGGAGGGTCTACACCATCCAACTAATTCTTCTTCCATGGATATACCCAACATAATCCAACATCATTTACTATTAACAAGAATGATCCAGTCTATCCCTATCTAATACCCTTATAAGTTAAAAAATTTGGTGAAGCTCATCAGTAATAATTTTTTTAGGTCCTCTACCACTGTGGAACTATGGAAATCTAGGGCACTCATCCCTAGGAACTACCTAACTCTAACTACACCAGAATTATGAACAACTGGCTAGGCTGTAGGAGTTTCCATCTACTATTGGGACTAAGCAGTGATAGTTTGATCAAGTAGTTGAATTGCATTTTTTAACTTAGTAGTAGTGATATTAGCTTGCTGCGGCTCAAGAACTAGGGGAGCTGGAGAAGGAGCTTGATCATGATCTGTGTCTTGGCTTCCTGGCTGTCTGTGGGATGGCGTGCATTAGCAATTTGTTGAGGCATGATTAAAAATGCATAAAGCACTAGTCAAAAATTAAACTTTGAAGCATGAAATAATGAATGAACAAGGGAAAAGTTCCTAAATGCTCAGTAGCCTATAATGAAAGAACAAGTGTGACATGATTCATACTTATGAAATAGACTCTACCTAATAATGAATTTAATACATTGCAGGAAACTTAAACTTAAAAGTCTAATACCAAGATTTTCACGGCCCTAATCTTACCCTCTGGATACAACAAGCCATTCATAGTCACTTGGTGGCCCTGGAAGCATCCCTAGATGATGCACAACTCTATTCACTCAACTCTTAATGGAAGCAATATTAATAATCTAAAGTAACGGGAATTTCACATGAATAAAAGATACTTACTTAAATACATATGAAAACTGCAAGTCCTGCACTACTAAATTGACATGTTTGAAAGCCTCTAGTCATGTTGAATACTAGCAAGCTAAAACAAGTTCCTAACTAGCCTTAGAAAAAAAAAAAGAAAATAATCACTAAGTAGTATCTAACTCTAACAGAATGAACATTACTGAAAGATACTTGTCACTGGCTTATGAGGACTCACCAACTTGTACTTCTTCTAGCCATGCAAATCAAGTCAACCTTGAGAGTTTGGATGGCTAGATAGATCTGCATGGCATAAAAAATGTAACATAGAGTATGTGGTCTGTACATGAAAGGTATTGAGTACATAGGAAGGTAACAAGAACATGCTATAATTATATGATCACCTTCAATATAAGAATATCATGAACTAAGCATAAATAGGTTACAATAAGTAATATTAAGCAAAATCATCAGTTTATAAATAAACTTCATCTTTTGAGACTATAAAAATATTTAAGTAAAACATCTCAAAACATCATTAGTTTTAATATGACAAGACACTTAGTTAAAACCATCTTAATTATCTTCTTACTTAAGACTGACACTTTGCAATCTTTGATATGTTTGGGAGGTTCTCTGACTATGCAAAAAAATAATGTTCAACATATAACCCTATGCTAGCTAGTCTCCCTATATCTTGTCAAGGTAACGAGTAACTCAATACCCCTCCTAGTGGATTGATTAATCAACTTAAATTATACAAATTGGGAAAAACATTCTTTCCTATGTTTGGAAACATAGGTTTGGGATAGTGGTTTTTGTACTCGAACCCCTTGGTGCTAATAGTAATCCTAAATATGAGACTGTCTACAATATTCTCTTGACTAGTAAAACCAAGTTTAAAGAACCAACTAGCCAAAATGTTCAAAAATAGCCTCATCAGGCAACACTCTTATTTAGCCAAGTTGGTCAACACTCTTTATGTTAGACATTGAATCATAACTTCATGAAAACATTATTTTTCTATCTTTCAACTTGTATTCCGAGCTTTTAAAACATCCTTAAAACACTTTCAACTGTCAATTTAGCTTAGGTATTTGTAAAAGCCAAAACACCAAGTTTTTTCTTATTAATCTTTAAATCAAGCTTAATAATTAATGAAGGTCACAGATTTATGAATATTACTACAACCATACTCCGTGATAATAAACTCATCAATTTATACAAAATTTATCAAGTTTCATGCTTCTTTCACAAATTCCATAAATATGATACTTCAACTTAAAGAACATGTAACTTCGATGGAATATTGGAAAAATATTCTTAAAACACAAGTAATAACATCAATGAACATACGAGAAAGGTAAATATTGACATAAATTATGAATATGGAGAACCCTATAACATTCTGCGTCAAGATTTCTCAATTCTATAGTTGAGTTTTGGGTACATGTGTGAAAAGAAACCCATGATCATTACCATACATACCTATAATAAACTTTCAAACACTGTAATTTGGAAAAGGAAAGTCATTATTAAAGCTTGAGGAACCCTAGTTTTAGGAGAGAATGTAGAACAATTCCCTAATTTTCTTTTCTTATGCTTTGTCTGGTTTTATCTTGACAAATGGTCTTTTATTTTTATGATTTTCAGAATTAGTTTCAGAAATATAATATACATAAAACCTATGAATTTTAACCCCTTAATACAACCTAAAATGACATAGCTTGACTAAGTAATAGTAGGTAAAAATGACCTTAATAGCCTTGCAAAAATGGATGAAACTCGCAAATTTTATGCCTAGGCATGGAATCAGACATGCCACACATGGAATCATGCCCGACATCTATATGTGGGCAATCAGTTTCCATGTATGGCCTCTATACTTTGCACTGCGCACACTTTTATCAAGTGTGCCACTTTTGGCATCGCGAAACACTTTTAAAATTAACACATTTGGAGTTTACAAAAGTCTAAAACACATGGAAACAAGTGGGACTAACACCTAATAATAAATCTTTTAGATAGGTTTAACAACATTATTTCACTCCTCTAAATCATGAACATGGTCTAGTTTCACAAGGAAACATCAAGGTACTATATGGCCTTAGAAAAAGTCTCATTAGTTTCTACCTCGGTCTCAGATTAATGTGTGGTTTCTTGCATTATAAACTAGACTCGGAGGACTTCAATTAACATGAAAAACTGCTGCTACATGTTTTTGGAATTATACTATCACTTAAACTCACATGAATCTCAAGGTTTATATCTAACCACATATAAAGAATGTTTTAAATTCTAAATCAATTTTTTGGGGGGTTATATCTCCATAAGGATTGTTATATTAGTGTTGTTCACTAATCAGGTAAGACCAGTACTATGGATGGTTCCCTTAACAAATTATCCATGGGTAGTATGGCACATGTAGAGGAACGAATGAAAGAGTTATCTATGGATGTGCATAGACTTGTATTCTTTAGTATTTGTCTCAACGACTTAGATAATTGTGGTGTTAGAGTTTAGAATGGTTCACAAATGTCAATGGTTGTCGCGGTGAAGGAAAAACAACATAGTGGCTATGCTTTGAACCTGTTCAAGGGTGTTGTCCACAAATAAAAAGTGGAGGATCTCTGCCAAAAGGGAGATACCATGTTTTTCTATCAGGGATGATTGTGTGTTCTAGATATAGATGGCATGAGAGATAACATTTTCATAGAGGCTCAAATATCTAGATATTTGATTCATCGAGGATCCACTAAGATGTATCAATACTTAAGTGGATTCTATTTGTGGAATGGTATAAAGCCTGACATTATATAATTTATTGCCGAGTTTCCAAACTGCTAGTAGGTAAAGGTTGAGTATCAGTGACCCTTAGATCTATTACTTTATTACAGGTTTACCTCATACTCTCTAACAACATGACTCTATTTGGGCCGTGTAGACCACATGACCAATTTAACTCATTTTTTGCTAATTAATACTATAAAATTCGCCATATATTATGCAAATTATATTAATGTTATAGGAACACGAGGTTCCTTTATCCATTATTTTAGATAGAGGTACTCAGTTCACCTCTTAGTTATTGAAGACTTTTAAGAAGGGTCTAGATACCCAAGTAAATATAATGACCTGCATGGTCATTTACTTTCCTTTCAATTCATTCGGTGTTTATAGCTTTATATTCGCTCTCCCAAGTAATTTATGACTTGCTGGAACTATTAGTTTGGTTCCTTGGTAGTTCTATAGCATGTTATCTCAGTTTCCTTATTTTGAATGCTTAACCTTGAAATAGTGGAACTTGAGAGTCAATTCTTAGTAAATGTGATTGGAATCAGATTCCAACAGTTCTATTAGCTTTAGAACACCAACTTTGATATAGTTGGACCGTTATTTCTTATTTTGGGGGTTTTCTTATTCCAACCAAATTCATTTCAGTTGGAGTTCATTTTGGAGTCTATGATGGCTTTTGGTGATCGCTGTGCCAGTTCATAATCCTAAAGCTTCCATCAGCACCGTAATGATGATTTTGGGATATCTAGGCTCATTGGTACACTTCCAGAGGTGTTTAGGCTTGTTTTAATGGTATTTGTGGAAAGTTAGAAAGTTGGCCTTTTTTAATTAGTTTGGTTTTGGGGTTCTTTTTGCTCAAATGTCCTCCATTAGTTGTTTTGTTGGATTTTTTGAGTTTGGAATTTTTTTTATTGCAAGATGCATATTTGGTTTGTTTATCTTGGACTCTGTTTCTGTTTTGAGCCCTTTTATTCCATCGCTCCTAATATTACGCGATCATGATATATTCCTTATCCTATTTGAGTTTGATCCCGATCGGGGTTGCATGGTCATGTTGTTATGGGATTTTTGGGAATTAATGCAATTGCACTTGGAGCACCGCGATCATACCATTTTGGGTTGTGTTTTTGGATGAGATCCTGTAGGGGTGACACAATATCATTATTACCCAACCAGGTATATAATAAGTAGTCCTCTATATATCAATTACTTCTCTCAATTTATTCATGATATCTTTGGTCCAATTTCACCAATTTAACTTCAAAGGTTTGAGCTTTGTTGTGGGGACTTCCATCTGATAGGTTACTAGCTTTAATCCTTATTTTGATGAAGCTTTAATGGACGAATTTCTCCATGGGTAAGTAAATTTTTCTGGAATTTCTTGTCATCTTACATAGTGGGACTGTAGGGAGGTTGATTATCAATTTAAGGTTGTTTTCCTTTGATTTTCAGATGCGTAGCGTGCTTGATTATCCACTTTTTTCTTGATATATTTTCTTAATTGTTCAAAACATTTATTGGCCAATTAAGGACCTTTTGGTGGTCCAATTGAGTTCATTCCTGAACCACAAGTTACTTGAGTTTATTCATTCGTGCTGGTATTTTTATATTATTTTTTGAGTTACAAGACCCACAGACCCATAATTAGGCCCGTTTTCAACCCAGATCGCACTTGTAAAAATGGTACTGTTGTTTATATTTTGACCACGTGGAATATAAATTGATAGTTTTGAGAGGATTCGAGCTTGTTCGGAGCTTAATGATGGAGTTGCATGCTTTTTAGAGGATTTTTGCTGGTGCGTAGGTAAGCTAGGCTTACTTTTTTTTCGATTGGTCTATTATAGAATACTTTTGTGGTGTGGATAATTGTGCGGGGTGGTTAATATGTTGGAAGCCCTTAATAATGATTTTACATTTGTTTACATACTTTTGGGGATCTTGTGAAGGGACGTAGAGGGTGTTGGATATTGTGTGGATATCCTAGGATTATTGTGGGCGGACTTAGACCCTATCAGATGTGTTAGTCCATGAAGAGACTTGCTTAGCGATCAGTTCTTAGTTGGTTGCTTCTAGACGATCCTACTGCACTGTATGTTTCTTTATTATTGTTGTGTTGCATTCATGCATTTCTATTATTGAGCCCTGGTTGGATAAACACAGGTGTGACTCGGGGCTATGGTAAAGGGAGTGTTATTAGGATTAACTAAAATTGGAGGATTTTACTAGCTTAATAACTGAAAGGGGTTTCCTTACTTATATGTATAATCAGAATAAAACTTTAAATATGTAGGGTTTTGTCCTGGGAACTAAAGGTACAAACCCCACTATTGATATTGAGGCCTGATCACCACTATTGATATTGAGGCGCCAACCTCCTAGGGCATGACCTCCACTTGATATTGAGGCGCGGACCTCCTGTGGAGCCACCACTGATGTTAATATTGAGGCGAACCTCCTAGAGCGTGGCCCCTACTGTTATATTAAGGCGCGGACCTCCTGGGACATGACCCCAGCTATTGATATTAAGGAGTGGACCTCCTGAGGCGCTACCCAAACTGTTGCGGCACATTCCTCATAGGGAATAACCCATACTATTGATATTGAGGCGTAGACCTCTTGAGGAGCAACACCTACTATTGATATTGATGCGCGAACCCCATTGTTGATATTGAGGCATAGACGTCTGGGGGTGCAACCCCACTATTGATATTAAGAAACAGATATTTTGAGGCACAGAACCTACTATTGATATTGATCCGCGGACCCTACTACTCAAATTGAGGCACAGACTCCCGAGGGGCGACCCCCTGTGTTGATATTAAGGCACATACCTCTTGGGGAATGGCTCCTACTTTTAATATTGAGGCGCAAACTTACAAGGCAGGGTCCCAACTATTTGATTATGAGGTACGACCTCCTGCTTTGATATGGATATGTCCTAGTTCACTTATCTCACCCCTCAGGCATTTATTCTATTTGCATTTGCTATACTTGGTTGGCCTAAGGGGGAGGTCATGATGATTTCTTGTTTGTATTGATTATGCATACCAACAGGATGGGGTATCAGGTAGGTTTTTTGTGCTTTACTTATGTTTGTACTTGTTGCCTTAGGGGGGAAATTTAGGTTTCAATAGCTAATTTCCTTATTTATAGATACGTTATGTAGCCGATTTTACCTCTAATTGTCGCTTCGATACTTGTATACTCAGCTAGTCCAGGAAAACTTTCTACGTTTCATTTTTAGTACTATGCAATAGTTTGATATTCCTGTGCAATAGGCATGCATAGGCTCACCTGCATAGATCCTATACCATCCTTTATGTTATTAGTATTTAGCATCTCTTCCTATTACCAATTAAACTGTCACGACCCTATTTCTCAAGTCATGATGGCACCTACTATACCTAATTAGGAGAACCAAACCCCGTAGTCCATAGCCGAAGCGGAGGACTACTACAGTATAAGCTGAAGAATAAGAAAGGATAT
>JBDJHY010194714.1:0-11755 GCA_039654485.1 Withania somnifera | reverse complement strand
GAGTTCATTTGATCAAGAAATTCCCCCAAACTTAACCAAGGAAAAATCACACTAAGACACCAAGGCATTCGAAACAATACTGAGAACCCCGAGAAGCACACCAACACCCCCAACTAACCTAAATCACTATTTTAGAGCTAATGGAAGCCTCAAAATCCCATTCTTACACTCTTATCACCATGCACTAACTCCCGGCCAATTTCCAACTCTTAAAGAATTATATTTGCACAAATAGCTCAATTTCCAGTATGTCACAAATTATCTAGGCCATGTACTATTAAGCTCTAAAACACATGATTACTCACTAAACACCTAATGACCATAAGGGTCAATATATTTAATTCCCTAGTTTGGTTTCTTATTATATTTGAGTTTTGACTCCATCGACGAACCCATGTTTGTATTTTATATTTGATACCTTTTATCTTATTTTTAATCCCTACAAACCATGTACAATCAATTCAGGTTAAAGTTGTTATACTTTAGTCTCCAATCTTACTCGATGCCTCATAATAATTATTCCTCGTAGTTTGTACCCCGACTCTTTATTGGATAATTATACTTTGGTAACATTCGCATAAACCTTTAGAGTTGTTTTAGAGTTAATTAAGCATTATCAAATGTTGCTCCATTTCTAGGGAACAATTTTGTGTATATGGTTAGTTTGGAAACTAGAGCATTATTTTTTTATTTGAAATTGTGAATATTTTCTTATAGTTTTTGTATATTTGTTTGTGTTATATAAAGTTTTATTTTGATTTGGTTACTATGGCATCATTACCCAAAAACGTGTTTGGTGGTTGCAAACTTCATTTTCCAAACCATTAAAGTGTAAACTCATGGAATTTCCTATGTATCAAGAAGCAATAGTTGAGGAAGTGCTTGATTTCGATGAAAATGAGAGCAGAGATTTGATAATGGAATGATCTCAAACATTGGAGTCATTTATTCATATTCGCGAATGCACATCATGAGATACATAAGGCCTCTTGACTAAGCCTATGGAAATATGTCAAGGGATGGTGCAACTTAAATTTCATACTTTCACTTAGGACGATGACTTGGAGTTACACATTAAGACGTATCACATGATCCACCAAAGTATGGAGAGTGTCGATGTTGTATTTTTTATCTATGAAGGTTGGTGACTCGATTGATTTAGAGGAGATAATGGAAATTTTCAATTCATCTGATTCGAATACATTCAAGATACTGAAGTTGATGAGATGATACAAGAATTGTGTAAAAGAGGTGAACAAATTTGGGTTTAAGCCTCTTGTTCATCTGGGGGTAAGCTTTCTATGAATGAAGCATGGAGTTAACATGCCTTCAATCACATTCCACTCATTTTTAAACATTATGCTTTGCGGATGTTAACGAAAATGAAAATTTTGAGTCATTGGAGAAATTGAGCAAGGTGGAGCAAGATGTGTTTTTGCTATTCCAAGGAGACAAAATGATATCTCCCATTTAAACGACAAGAAGTGAAAAATGTGATATTTAAGTATCGACCTTTTTATGATTCCCACCATTGTCCCATGGAGATGATATAAAAAGTGAATAAAAATTAGGATGCAAATTCAGGTCTTCGATGTGGAGATATAAATGGTAAAATGGTAGATAGTAAATTTAAAATTTTCATTTTATCTTAATTCTTTATTTTTAGTTGCATTTTGTAGGTTTTAGTTTCATCTAGTATTTTGTTTTTGACAAATCCATGAAGTTCGAATTTTGGTGAAGAAAAAAATAAGCAGGTGAGGTGACTTTTTTCCCAACACAACGGTAAAAAATGCATTATGGTAGACCCAGGTTGTGGTCACTAACTTGTCCTGAATGATGGGAAGAGCTTTTGGGCGGTGGAACATTTTATTCAACACAATCGTTCTATATAAAAGCTACCACGCTAATCATAGAAAATCGTAACTACCACGATCACATCAGGATAGCACAATCACATCAGGACAACATGATTGTGTTATGATGGTTTTCTTTCAAAACTGGGGCAGTTCATCATCCATACCATTTTCGCTCATTATATTACACTTTTATGATTTTTTCCAAAAGTCAACAGGTATCATTTTCTTTCATATCTTACCTACGTGATGTGATGGTATTTTACGTCACATATTTCTTTAAAACCCCAAAAATAGAGGATTTTGTTGAGTAACAACATTGTGTTTTAATATGTTGAAAGAGTATTTGTAGGGTTAAGTTAATATAAGGAATTTTCGAACAATTGTACAAAAAAATAGGTAGCTTTTACATGATTAAGAGACATTTCCCCTATCACATGATGACTTGTCTAAACCAACCACCCAACTGGAATGACATTTGTTAAAAGGACCCAGATAGACAATGGACCAAATGAACCATATGGAAATAGATGATTTGCCTGATCTCTTCATCTAGCAGATGATTCACTGGATGAAGAACAAGACCCAGGAGGCTCAAACAGATGTTTTTTCTATTTAGAATAGGTTCTCCCAAGGCTTTCACTTTATGCCAAGTCCATTGTATAAAAAAGGTGACAGACGGAAGACCAAATAGTCCGTCTTTCACCAAGCAATTCGTCTGAGGTTTCCCCCAAGCTGAATAGAAGCCCAAACCAAGTATCTATATTACACATACATGTATTTTGACTGCATCACAAAATTCCATTACTAAGTTCTGGTGGTCAGTGGCTCGGATTAAGATTAAACCAACACGGGCTGACAAATTATCAGTTTCTCGGGAATAACTATGGTAGAGTCAAAGTTGTTGTGTCCTATGAAAGAGGACCATGCATAGAGAATGATTCTAACTCGGACGAAGAGGTTAATTACCTCCATAACCAGGGGGTTCCATGCCTAAGAGAGGATGATAAAGAAAAGGATATGGCACACCTAAAGACATAGATTGATCTAATGTCTAAATAATTTCTCGAGAATAACTATGGTAGAGTCAAAGTTGTCGCATCTTATGAAAAAGGACCATACATAGAGAATGATTCTGACTCAGAAGAAGAGGCCAAGTACCTTCAGAACCAAGGGTTCCAATAGTGAACCCAAGGTCAGAATTACAACTACAACTATTTCAACGACAAAAGATTATCGGGAAAAAAGTCAAGGGGTTAGAAAGATAAAAAGGTGGTCAACAAGAACCTGAGCGGAGTGTATGTGTCATTGGGGCAACGTGAGAGAGAGAAAAACACCTCAAGAAAAGAAGATATGCTAGGTAAAGTTCTAACCAAAGTATAGTTGTAGGAAAATTGCCTTCAATCTACCAGTATTAAGGTTTCAAATATTCATCAAAGGGTTGACTCTCACTCAACCTCGATCAAGTACCTGGAGTTTCAAATAGGGCACTATCTGCATCACTAAAATAGCAGAGGGTTGGAATGCTGCACATTAATATTGTGTCGATTCCCAATAATGATAAAGTCTAAGGAATTTGAGTTAACCTTTATGTTGCGACGTTAAATTATGCACTATTAGGAGGCAACCCAAATATCTACCCCTCATTATTTTTGTTCTTTTTGTTTTTAGTTAATCATTGGTTATTCATTTATTGTTTTGGGAATAGTTTCTATCATCATAAATGCCAAGTGTATTAGTACATAGGGCGAATAGCGATACGAAGTTAATAAAGTACTACACCAGCCAGACAAAATATTAGGCAATTTATCTTGTATCTAGAAAAGCCGCCCAACCCAATCGTTTGGTTGGGAACCCACTGAATAAGGATGGACTCAGATGGAATGTGTAGGTGCACCATTTATCAAGAGATGATTTACCCAA
Source organism: Withania somnifera (assembly GCA_039654485.1). Classification (NCBI taxonomy): domain Eukaryota; kingdom Viridiplantae; phylum Streptophyta; class Magnoliopsida; order Solanales; family Solanaceae; genus Withania; species Withania somnifera. The sequence continues at coordinate 7,979 of JBDJHY010194714.1, read as the reverse complement.
ACAGCTGTCTGAGTCAATTTTTAAATGTAACTAAGGGTTAGGCATTTTAACGTATAGATCTGACCTGACCCAACCCACTCAATCAAAAAGGGCACCCCTCAGTTTCAAATGGAATAAAATACCTCAAATGCACGTTTCCTTTTCCCCACTAAGACATGTTCAATCTTTTATTTACAAATCTCAACTTCTCCATTATAAAAACTTGTTTTGGCACCTTGTTCTTCCACTTTTCAAAGAACCCAATTACTTGAAACCTAAGGCTATTTTTCAATTTTCTTGTAAAGAGTTGCACTAGTAAGTTTTTAGTTGCAATGGCTAGTACTTTTATAGTTTTTAATTGTCTAATCATGAGCATGGGACAGTGGGTGATTTCTGAATAACCCACCACTTTTTAGTGATAGTAGCTTGAAATACTGACTCTTGTTTCAATTAATGTGTGAGGATGAGTTTAATTATGTTTGACTTTCATCCAGATATGGAAAAAAAACTACCACAATAATGAGGCAAAAGAAAAAGCAGTAGCATCACCCAGGGGTTAAGGAATGAAGATTCTAGCCCTGAACAAAGGGTAACCTGTCGACAGACATGCTAGACCTATACACCTTGCATAACTTCCTCAATCTCACCGTCCTTATCTAATAAAGAGGCAATAAATGAGTCTCAAAGTTCATATAAGGCCGAAAGCAGTAGTAGTAGCAAATGTGTGAAGAGCACTAACAGCGCACTAGCAGAAGCTCCCAATGCTCACTTGCAGGGAGAAATATATAGAGTAATAAAAAGTAAAAATCCAGAATTTCCAGATGATTCTTGATAGGCTGTTCCTGGATCAGATAAGATATTTGTAGAGGGCTAGATCATAAATTCTAAGGGCTAGTACCAGAGGAGTATTACTGAAGAAGTCTGAATAGTCATGGATCACTTGCCCGATTATCTGAAAATCAAGGAAGTATTCAAGGAATACCTTCTCGAATGGATAACAAACCACCAGGAGAATACTATCAAACATTAATTCTCAGGTTTTATGTAAACTATAAGGAAAAGTTACAATGGGTAACTCCAAAGGTCAAAAAAATATTAGAGTTTGGGGTCTTCGATATTATTATAGTTTGATGAGTGTGCCTTGACATACTAGAGAAAACTATAAACCAATTCTTATTTGGTCTTGATTATATTGCTACAATTAACCATCCGGACTATGTCTACCGCTACACCAACTGAAAGTCCCATCATGTCTGGTTTGCCTAGGTACTAACTATTATGGAGTCAGCATGGTTACATAACCCACACATGCAGACTGCATCGGTAAGTTTCATTGCTAAGTTCTAGTGGTCAGTTTCTCAAATGAGGATTAAACCAACATGGGATAAAAAATTATCCTATCAAACATCGATATGGACACTGATGGCCTTAAGAGATATGATGTAGAGAGTTTGAAAGATCTTTCAAAGATAAAGTTTAAAAGGTAAAAAGATAGAGCCACATCTACTGCCAAAACAGTGTCCAACGATTAGATGGGCACCAACTTTATAGATGCATCTTTTTTCCCTACCATGCAAAAGGATTTTAGTGCCTCGAGAACATAGGGCCTACCCACAGTCATTTTGTAAATCTTCCACCACCGTCTATATTTTATTTTACCCCACCACACTTTGCAAGTCTTATTAAAAGGGTAAGACAAAATGAGACTCATTAAGAGGTGTTATTGGTCGAGGTTGAGCTGCTAATGGATCGCAAAATCAAGGTAGTTTGGGGGCTGTATGACACTATGTGAGTTAGGATTGACACAATAGAGGAGCTCATGAATGAGTTCCTCCATCTTATGAGGCCATCTGTATGATCCAAAGTTCAAGTCGAGCTGAAGCAGCTGTGCATCGATGTTACAGTATTGTAGTATGGACACAATCCAATGGACCTAACACTAGCAGTTCTAGTCGAGTTTGATAATGAGGATCGAATATTTATTTTGGTAGGGATGCAGTTAAAAAGAAAGGGCATGATGGCAGGTAGTGAGGATCAGGAAGAATCTAGAGAGAAGAAGAGGAAGTGAAGTAGTCGCTATGAGGAGGAGTCGAAAAGGCATTGTGGGCGTCTAAGAAAAGTTTTATGCTCGATGACGATAGACTATGGGCACAAGAGGTAGGTGAGTCTACTAGCATAATACAGCTTGAGTTTGAGCATATCAGTAGGGCACCTACTACTACTGAGGAGCCGAGTCGAGCAGCGAGTACAACTTTCGGACAACCATAGGGGTTTTTTCTAGAGGTATAGAGGCAGAGAAGAAGAATAGGCCGTAATTTTGTGGTACACTTTCTCTTCTATTTTATTGCACTTTATCTATTGTGCATTGGGGATAATGCATTATTTCTGTGTGGGAGGGGTGTACCTTGTATTTTTTTTATTTTGTTGCGTCTGAGTGTTTTTATTACAGGAATTTTTTTCCTTTAGAATGTTATATAGGAGAACTAGCATGTTAGTTTTATATTGATGTATTTTTTCTTTTTTTTTCAATGATTTTTTTATTTATTTTGATGTATTCCATTAAACATTGATACCCATGTATATAAGCAAATTTCAGCATTAAGATATCTTATTGGCTTTGATTAAGTGTTGATTGTATTTTATTCTAAGTTGTTGTATAGTAAGGGTATTATTGATTGTGTTTGTATTTCTCTAATCCACTCTCTTAACAAGTTGAGCATATACTTGCAAGTGTGGGAGAGTACTTTGAATGATCTTTTTTTTATATAACATCTAGAACATGTTCAGTTCAAACTGTAACTAAGTCGAAAGTAGGCTGATATGAAAAGTATTCTAAGCCTTGTTTTATAATTTTCTAAAACCTTAAAAGAGTCACAAATCAATTGTTGAGTTTCCAAGTTCAACCTTTTATATCTTGCTGAAACCAACTATTGAATTACCCCTGAAAATAAGAGAATAAAAATGAGAGGTTATTGTTGTTTCCCTGATTCCCTATTGGGTATTGTGAACCTAGATTTAGGCATCGTAACCAAAGTCTTAGATATATGGAGAAAACACTGCAAAATAATATGTGGTAGCCAGTCTGTCTTGGCCCTGGTCCGATGTGAGTAATGTATCTTCAACTTAAGTTTGAATTTATGTTGAGGGTGGCTACCATGAAGCTATTTCTTACAAAAGAAATTTAACCAAAAGAAAAGTAATGAAAAGAAAAGAAAATGAGAGAAAACAGGGAGAAGTTCAAGTTTTACAATAAAAGGACTCGAGGCCAAGCACTCAAATTAAGGAAAAGAAGATTGTAAAAAAATAACTGAGGAGGAAAAGGAGGGTAATGGAACATATTAAGTCTTTTAGTAAGTTCCAAAATCATGCCCTACCATTAATCAAACAAACATTATAAGTCGAACAAAGTCCTAACCTGATTTAGGTTATCTTACTGAACACTAAGTTGTAATTAATAATGGCAAGCCTATGACTATTGTGTATACAATTAGATTTCTTTCTGAGTGTGAGATGATACTTTTCCAGTCCCAAATTAAATAAATCTCATTGTGTGTGGGACTTATATGTTATGAGAGCGAATTGATACTTTGATCAATTGTGAATAAGTTAATGTTGTAGACTAAGGGATACAAGCCTTGTGAAAGGTCTTTTAATGTTTCACTAAGAAAAGTTGCAGTGTGTGAATTGATGCAGTTAGCCAATATGATATGATGGCCAATAAGTTATTATGTTGAGATAAATTATGTACTAGGGTTGTTTTAAGTGATTTACCTGTACTAGTTTTGTTGTTGCTCGAGAACAAGCAAATATTTTAGGTTGATGGTGTTGATGTGATGGTATTTTACGTCACCTATTGCACTTAAAACCCTAAAAATTAAGCATGATATTGAGGAAAAATAGTGTGTTTTAATGCATTTACTTAGTATTTGTAGGGTTAAGTCAATATGAGGATGTTCGGAGAAATTATACAGAAGAAGGGCTTATTTTACATAATTAAGAGACATTTTTGCCTGTCACAAGAAAAATCGTCTAAACCAAATGCCCAACTGGCATGATACTAGTTAAAAGGACCCAGAAAGATAATAAACCAAACAAACCGTCTGGAAACAGACAATTCACCTAATCCCTTCTTCTAATGGATGCTTCACTGGATGAAGAACATGAGCTAGGTGGCTCAAATAGATGTTCTATCTGTTTGGAGATGGTTCGCCTAGAGCTTTCACCTTATAACATGTCCACTGTATAAAAAAACTGATAAAATGAAGACCATACGGTTTGTCTATCACTAGGTAATTTGTTTGAGGTTTCGCCAAGCTGAACGGAAGCCCAGTCTAAGTTTTTGATATTATACTTACACCCATACTTTATAAATAGGCAATTCTCTTTCAAGAACACAAGTGTGGAATTACTTGATCATCATTCTACAATTAACTGGAAGTTTAACTCTGTGGTATGCTATTCACTAATTTACAGTTTAATTATTATACGTTCATACTGATGAAAGGATAAAACCCTAACCCTAGGGTTGTGGGTACTATGGGTTAAACTGCATTACAATTGTAATTTACATATGGTTGTTGTATCTATTCTAACGTGTGAACATAATCTCTATGTAACAAATGAATTTTAGTTGTTGCAAGCACTAGAGCACGCCTAGGTTTAACTATCACTAACCCTGTGGTTAAAACTGGTAGTTGAGATTATGCTAAGAGATTTGAGGTATTAACCCTCATCTAATGGTTGTTGCTGTAGTAAGAGTAATCATCTTGAGTTACCACGATAAGAATGTTGCACTACTTCACAGTCCTAACCCGGTGTAAAATAGATTTATCTAGGATTAAAGGTTGGCAAATGTATAGGTAAATAGCATTGAACCTTTAGGTTACTCTACGTTTAGGAAAGATTGCACAACTGTATAAGATTATAATTCAAAGGTTTGTTGAACCCTGGTGAACATGAACCTACGATAATAACATACACTTGAATCATTCTATAATCACAAGCATTAACAACGAACATTATTATACATGTAAACCACCTTTTTACTTTCCGTTTACCGCTATAAAGAAATACTAACTATTATTTACTACTAATAGGTATACACTCGATACCATATTCCCTGTGGGATCGACACCAACCTAGTTAGGTTCTATATTTGAACAGCGATCACTTATGCTTCGGTGGGAAGTGTAATTTGAACATTATCACTATGCTTTATGATTAAGTATGTCTCTCTCTCTCTCTCTCTGCGTATTATTTTATCTCATGTCCTAAATTTTTATAGAAGTTTGAAAAGGGGTCCGAATGTTGGTTGACCCCAAATTCCGATGCTATAAATTTTGTTGAAGGATATTATGTGTGTTTGAAATCTTCCTAGTATGGAAAATTTAGGGATGTCTTGAGTACCTATAAACCCATGACTACAAAGTTGCAAATTTGGGGATACTTGAAAGGGTAAAAGATGGAAATGGTTTCTAAATTAATGAGACACCCCATCCCTTGTGCTTAATATTCCAATAATCCCAAAGAATTAATGGAAAACCTTTGTTATTTTGGATTTTGTGAAAGAGGGGTTGATCGTGGAAGAAGATGACCCAATTATTCATTGCCTTCACATTTTAATTGTGTGATTGAACGATCATAGTAATTAAAAAATTATAGACTCGTACTCTATAAATAACAGAATTAAAATAGTTTTAGAGGGACTTTTAGATAAGGAATTTTGAGAGACTTATAAAGAGAGACTTAGTTTTGTGAGTTTAGTGTTTTGATACCCACACTCTTTCAAGAACACAAGTGTGGAATTACTTGATCATCAAATTGGAAGTTTTAACTCTATGGTATGCTATTCACTAATTTACACTTTAATTATTATATGTTGATACTGTTGAAGGGCTAAAACCCTAACCCTAGGGTTATGGGAACCATAGGTTAAACTATATTACTATTGTAATTTACATATGGTTGTTGTATCTATTCTGACGTATGAACATAATCTCTATGTAATAAATGAATTTTAGTTGTTATAAGCACTAGAACATTCCTAGGTTTAACTATCACTAACCCTATGGTTAAAACTTATATTTGAGATTATGCTAAGAGATTTGGGGCATTAACCCTCATCTAATGGTTGCTGCTGTAGAAAGAGTAATCATATAGAGTTACCACGATAAGAACAACGTACTCCTTCACAGCCCTAACCTGGTGTAAAATAGATTTATCTAGGATTAAAGGTTGACAAACGCTTAGGTAAATAACATTGAACTTTTAGGTTACTCTATGTTTAGGAAAGATTGCACAACCGCATAAGATTATAATTCAAAGATTTTGTGAACCCTGGTGAACATGAACCTAGGATAATAACACACACTTAAAATCATTCTATAATCACAAGCATCAACAACGAACATTATTATATACGTAAACCCCCTTTCTACTTTCCATTTACCGCTAGAAAGAAATACTAACTATTACTTACTGCTAATGGGCGTACATCCAATACCATATTCCCTATGGAATCGATACAACTTAGTTAGGTTATATATTTTAAAAATGATCACTTATCCTTCGGTGTGAAGTGTAATTTGAGTTTTATCACTATGCTCTATGATTAAGTAAGTCCCACTCTCTCTCTCCGCATATTATTTTCTCTCATGGCCTAAATTTTTATAGAATCTTGAAAGGTGTTCAAATGTTGGTTGACCCCAAATTCTATTGCTATGAATTTTCTTGAAGGATATTATGTAGTAATGAGACGTGAGTTACTTTTTTTGTATATAGTAAAGAGTGAGATGTGAAAGTGTGCTTCAATGATTGACAGTTTCATAAGTTTACTACTAGATTTGGATCTCCTGTATCATGCATTTAATAATTTTCATATCAGTGTTAATGTACTTTTACACTTTGTAAGGTGTGTATAGTTGCAGCCATTAACACCTGGAAAACTCCTTCAAAATGTTGTCTGAGATAAACAATGAAAGTTGGAGTGTTTTCATAAAAATCTAGAACTTTTAATTTCTCATGTGCTAAATCACAAACCATGGAAGGGTTCTAGGTATCATGGAACCGTTCATGGAATTTTCCACTGAATCTTATCCAAAAATTCTTCAGAGTGTTGGAAGGGTTTCATAGATCATGCCATGAACCATCAAAGGAATGAAGGTCTGTCAAAGTGAACTGTGGAACCCATCCTATTTCAGGTATGCATCACGTTTCATAGATCACTCTACGGTCCGTCAAGTGACTCAATGGACCATCAAGTGGCCCATCAAACACGCCCAGTTCCCTTTCTAACCCATTTTTTCCAGAGACTTGTAGGTTTTTTCCTAATTATTGAACAATAATACTTTGTAATTTTAGGGTAATTTGGAAAGGATATAGTTACCCGAAACACTTTAATTATTTTATTATATTCATAAACACTCAGTCAAGAGAAAAGAAAGAAAAATATCAATTATTTTTCTAAAAGGCCAAGAAAACTAGGGTTTCTCTCAAGGGTTAAATAATAAATCTTCTTCTCCAAATTCCAAGCATCAACACTCAAGGTTTCAAGTATGGGGGTCTATGAACAAGGGAATCCTTCCACCCGTATGCCCAGCCCTAGTTTTGATGTACGGTCTTGTAATTTATTTTGCTAGGATTATTACCTTCCATTTTCATGTTATGTAATTCTCCCTTATTATAATACATGATTTGAATTAAGGAAATTCTCATGAATCCTTACATTGTCATATGATGATTCACACTTCCACGTATATGGTCAAGTCTTAGTTAAATTTTAAATTTACCATGTCTTAAACTTGAAAGTCTTAACTCACATGATTTATTGATAAATATGAGTGAAAACATAAAATTTGGGAAATTGTACAAATATTTTTCTAATTTTTATGCCTATACATAATTTTATTAAATGCAAAAAAGGTTAGATGAGATTTCCCAAAGAAGCTATGACGTGTTATTTTGATCAGTTTTCGCGCTTCTTTTTTTAAAATTTTTATTCT